>CAIGRP010091517.1:0-19012 GCA_903798385.1 Fraxinus cuspidata | reverse complement strand
TCTTCTTCTCTTCTATTTCTCTTCCCGAAATTTAAACTTATCAGAGACTATGTGATGTTCATATAACAAGTTTGAAAAAGGAGGGATGGAACACAATTTGATGTTAACATGTTGTGATTGTTTTTGATCTAGTTGCTTTATGTTATGAATAATCCTTAGAATGTACTAATAACCAAAATGAGCAAAGCCCCCACGGAGATTTTTTGTGATTTCTACACGTAGTAGACATATGTTGTTTTCATTAAGAATTCAAGTTTTTCCTCGTATTTTTTTTGCACACACAGAAGCGTACTGCAAAAAGTCCTTCCATATATGTAGGAATATTAGAGTGACCTAAAAGCATTTCCAAGAGACTCTTTATTTNCTTTTATTTTAACTAGCTTTTCTTTAGATTATTTTATTGTTTTTCTACATTGAAAGTTGAAACATTTTGAATGCATTTAATTATAAAGAGTGAGTTTACCCACTCTTTAAATTAAAATGTGAATTTAAAGAGTCTCTTTGAGCATGATTTTAAATGTTGACTCTTTAAAATAGAGAGCATTTCATGTTTAAAGAGTCTCTTAGAGATGCTCTAATATACGTATTAAATACCCAATACACCTCAAAACCCATTATCATTTAGAAGACGCACTAAAGCTTTGAATCTTCCGGCACATATAGAGCTGGACCATCAAGGATACACCCAAATTTATAAAGAATAAGGCTTAGTTTGTTGTTTTAGTCATGAACTCCGGAAACTTCGATAGAAAATGACATAATTACAACTGCAGAAACCTCCATATGTCAATGGCTAATGCAAGTGCAAAATTCAAACATGATCATCCCAAGAAGCAAGTTGGTGAATGTGAGCTGTGTTTTACATTCATTAAGGTTTGAAATTGACTCAGATTTATTTTTCTTAAAGAAAGACTTTTGTTTGTGGTGGTGAAGCCACTCTACATGGGACCAAAAATAAAGGTTTTCTGCATGGTTTAATTAACAGCATGGGAACTCATGTGGGCTGTCTATTTTTGTACTTATTTTTCCATCTATTTGTTTTTTCTCCCAATTTTACTTAATTTTTTCTATTTCTGGATTTTCAGGTTGTTTAAATTGATGCTGAAATGGGAAATTCTTGTTTCATATTACTGTGTAAATAGTGATTAATTTGGTTCTTTCATTGTATCTCTTGACCAGATCTTAGGTACATATGATCTGGTACAATGATGTCCTAACTTGGACCATTTTATAATAGGGTCATTATTATTTTAAGACAAGTACATAATTAATTTAGGAACATGGGAAGATTTTCTAGCCATTTTTTCTTAACTTTTGCAAATTGTATAGTTTGAACTCAAAGGAGTTGGCAAAAATTATTCATATAGGCAACCTCAATTTATTAGCAATAATTTCCCGCCATTCTTTGTATATAATTTTAAGGTTTTTAGTTCCAAAGTGGGATGTGGCATTCTTGACTTCCATAAACCGCCTAATTGAAGTCGTTTCTTGTTCGATTATGACAATAAACATTAAAATTAGGTTGTACATAATTTAACCAAAAAAAAAAAAAAGGGTTAAAATTATATCTATCGTACTATGCACACTTGTTGGCTTTTGCCTACCTAAAACCAATGTATTCGCAGTCAAACAGTAAGTAAACATTATTATTATTATTCTCCGCGGAAGTTCAATAGAAAAAAAAAGTTAAAATACTTGACTATCGTACTGTCAAGGCTTATCTTGTAAGTATACCTAATATGTTGTAAATGTTTTATCCGTTTCGGGGATGCAGAGGGGAAATTAAGAAATAGAGAATGCGTGTTGTATGTTTTGAAATTTGAACCATAGATTTGTGGATGAGAAGATTTTGGGAGTTTAGGTTGGGAATGAAACGATTTCTCATTCATTTAATTGTCCTTAGAAACTTGAGATATCTATAAACGGTTGGTGAAAATGACTTGCCTAATTCGTAGCATTTGTGCATGGTTTTTTAAAACTCTACTTTATTGGCAAAATAATTACTGAGAAAATAAATATAATTTATTAATCTTTTGTCATCATCTTACTCTAAAAATTCAAAATATATGCCTTAAGAAGTGATTATAAACCTAAATAATATTTCACTCTTGATGACTCATTGAAACAAAGAGTACACGAGATCATACTAGTTTCAAAATGAGAATATTTTTTCAATTTCCAGCCAGTTTGATGGGTTAAGTATATATATATTTTTACTTTCATTGACTTGAAGTTAGGTGGTATGCCCACTTTCAAATTTTTTATTTGCTTCATCTTGTTAGACTATTAATAATTATCCATGTGTGACGGTTCATTTAAAAGATTTATAATATATTACGACGAGACGTCCAAATATAATGACAAAAAGATGAACAAATTTCCCTTCGGGGATTGTCGAGTTGGTGGAGCAGGAACACGGAGATCAAATGTCACAAGTTCGAATTCCTTACCAACACTTCTTCTGTAGAACCAGTCACACTGTGATTACCTAGTGCGGTTTACCTCTCCTGTGTGGTTTGCGGGTTACTGTACATGAAGCGGAATTTATCTAGTGAGCACTTACAGTGGTCGGGGCTCCGCGGCGGGTAGCGGCTGTGAGTTCCTACGTCATAAAAAAAAAAAAAGACGAACAAATAATAATATATTTTAAATCCCTTGCACATGATTTTCGTAACTTAGAATTCGCCTTGTTTTGGATATGAAATAGTTTAAAACATGTTCTGTAATTAGAGTTAGCGTAGTTTTTTGCGATCACGAGCAAGATTATTAAAAAGTTTCGACTCCAATATAAAATGGAATTCTTTACCCATATGTATTGAGGGCTCTAGCCATGTGCAGTGCAACACGGGCTCTTTATCGAGTTTTTATATGTACTTCTAGAGGAAAGCGGGGAAGGGTCGGCATCAGATTGAGTAGAAAATGGATGCTGGGGATTTATGGATACTTGGGTCCATTATATTTAATGGGGCCTTGAATGGACCAAATTCTTGAGATAAATCCCATCAGTTGCATTAAACACTCAAGTGGACCAAACAAATGGATGAACAATTCTTTATTTTTATTTTTTTTCCAAACCCGTGAATATTTTCGACGTACTTAGTATATAGAACTAGACAAAACTCAACATAATCAAAGAATGAACGAAATGTTAATATCTTGGTTGTTAGTATAGTAGTGCATGCAGAACATGCTTGGAAGGAGAGAGAGAGAGAGAGAGAGAGAGATGGAATGCTGAAGTTTCTATACAAATTCTGCCACTGAAAAATGGAAAAGCCTCATCTTCCATTTGTACAAAAAGTGCTCAAATTTTTGGGATTTTAATAAAGAGGGCTGCTCTCTTTTTTATCTAACCAAACTCATTTTCTGTCAAATGTTGAAGAAAAACTACAAGCCAAATAGAAAAGACTGTTAAAAAAACATACACGTGTCACTAGAAATTGAATGTTGATACTTTAAAATGTGGCTTGAATCTTCCCATGGCACAATACACTAACAGATTGATTTTTCTGCTTTGTTTCTTTTTTCCATATTTTGCCAATATCTTGTGCCACTTTAATAGCATCCAAAGATGCACCGGAGAGTCCTCTCCTTGTGAATCCAACTGCATACAGCCCAGCTTTGCCTTTCCATCCATTTGGGAAGGCTGATTTCGGGATTCCATCTCTTGAAAAGAACTCATTTTCCTGCACACCACAGTACTGTCAAATAACTATTTCGTCTAAAAGTTTAAGATGTTTCTAGAAGTCCTTTCATGTACAAAATGAAACTTGAAGTCAACATCTTTGTCAATGTCATTACTAAATCAAAATCGACTTAGTCCAATTATATTTATACTATTGCGTTAAATCATCTCGTCTACGATAATATTTTATTTCTTCACTTAACTCTGACTACTTCAGAACTGAGATAACAATCATAGGGACATAATAGGGAATGACTTTAAGTGTGACAGAAATTCTTACCCTTTCAATCATGTTCTGACCAGTGACTAGATTCAAATATGAGAACAAAGAATCTGTCAGAAACCTAACTTCCATAACTGTCACATGACTCTACACCCTCTTAAATAAGCAAATTTTTATTTACCTTTAACCATGATGGGACATTGCTGCAATATCCAGTTGCCAAAATAACAGAATCAATTTCAAGAATTTGTCCATTAATGAGCTCAACACTGGCATGAGAAAATTTCTTGATTCCAGGGACTATTTTGATTTCACCAGATCTAATTTTTTGAAGGGTGCCAATATCCAACACAGGGGTCTTCCCTTCTGTGTCCTTTAGCTGTAAAGGACCTATACTTGGCCTTTTAAGCCCGTACTTTTCTATGTATCCAAGAATTAGCCTTGCTGCTACCAGCAGTATTTTATCTACTACCCAAACTGGCAGCCACTTCATCATTGAAACTGCTAACTCAAATGTTGATTTTCCAAGAATTTCCCTTGGCAACACATGAACCTGTGAATTCAGTTAAAAAAAAAAAAAATCAATCAGCGAATGTGAAAAAAAAAATTAAAAAAAATGAAGAAAGGATACGAGACCAGGTGGTTTTTTAAAGGATTTACCGAGTTTCGAACCACCATAGATGGAAATGCATTATGATGGAAAAGATCAAGTGAAACTTCCATGCCTGAATTGCCACAACCAACAACTAACACATTCTTTCTCCGGTAAGCCTCACCGGATTTATAATCACAAACATGCATGACATTCCCACCAAACTCTTGCAACCCTTCAAGTTCCGGCACGACTTTCTCGGCGTTTTCTCCGGCAGCCACCACGAGCCACCTGCAAATGTATTCTATTGTTGAACTTGAGTCACCATTTGTAACAGTCTTAACACGCCACAAACCACACGTTTCATCATATTTAGCAGACTGAACACACTCATTAAACCTTGGACTAATCTCAAAATGTTTCGCATATGATTCGAGGTAGTCGATGAACTGATGTTTTGTTGGATATTCAGGGAAGTTTTCTGGAAATGGGATGTAGGGAAGTTCACAGAATTGTTTAGGAAGATGAAGTTTTAGTCGATCATAGGTTCGATTTTGCCATAGAGAGGCAATGCAGTTGGCTCTTTCAAGAATCACAAATGGAACTCCTTGCTGTTTAAGGCCAGCACCCACTGCTAAACCTGCTGGACCTGCTCCCACAATCAAAGGGCCGTTTACCAGTACACATCCGCCCGAAAAGAATTCTTCATGATCAAGAGATTGAACCATTTGTGGGGGACAAAGATTAGAATGACTCATCAAGAATTAATGTGTACAAATATGGATGAATTGGGAATGAAATTTGGGATGTTGTTTTCAGAATCTTAAACGAGGGGTTTAGGAAGTTTGAAAAATATGTGGATGGGGCTTAGAGGAGTGGAGAGTTATAGCCCCCGTTTGCTTCCATTAATTTATAATACATTTCGCTTTCTCATTTTTTAACTAAACGTTCTTCAATAAATAATATTATATATAAACAAATATTTTTTCTTCATTTTCAATCACACATTGTCCAAAAAATCATTATTTCAAAATTTATAGCATTAAATAATGGGGGCCAAAACGGGGCCATAAATAGTCTGCCAAAAGGGTAGCTTGTAATTAGGATTTGAAAAGGATGCTCTAATTGTCTTTTTCGGCTGATTGAACTTCTCAACTCTCTTTTTTACGTCAGTTTACTGACATATTTAGGATTTGAATTGGACACGACTCAATATTTTATACAACTGCTTTGAATTTTATTATATACACTTCTCTTGTATGATCAATTAAACTAATGAGATATAAGATACACTGAATTGGACAAGCGCTAAGTCATGTTACATTTCTCTCCTTTTCAGCCCATATTTGGTACAAATTAAAATCTAAGTGAAAGTTAACAATCAATTTTAATCACATATTTTATGAGTTTCACAACTTTTCAACCACACTTGTAATCAATTTTTATTAAAATTTACTAAAAATATGATTTTAATCTCCACCAAATAGTGGCTCAATTATATCAAATTTAATATACTAAATATGTAATTTTGAGTATACTAAACTAGAGAAACTATAGGCTTGTTAGGGAGATTATTATTTTTTTTTTAAAATGATCTTCAATCATATGTTCTACATGACGTATAATTTTTTTACAACTTTTTAATTACACATTTTTTTTTTTTAAATCACTTTTCCTATCGGAAAGATTTTTTCCAAACAAGCTATATGTGTCAACTATTTTGGACCCCAAGTGAGTTAACCCTTTGGATATGCAACACATCACCACCTTTAGGGTTGGCTTCACAGTAAGCCTATTAAGAGTACAATTTACAGCTCGAGACAACTGAAATGACAACTGCATATTGACTTTGATTTTTAGCCCGGGATTAAAATCATTTTTTTATATACTTTTTGATAAAAATTAATAAAATATGTGATTGAAAAATTATGGATCTCATAAAATGTGTGTTTAATATTAATTGTTGATTTTAACTTAAATTTCATGAATTCTTTTTCATATCTTTGTTTATTTAGTTGTCATATACGTGCTTGTTTGAAATAGTTTAAAACGTTAAGATCAAAATTAATCACACGTCAAATTGAATCCATACTTTTTTTTTTAAAAAAATCAATTTCAACCATATATTTTATTAATTTTTATCCAAATATGCTAATTTTTTTTATCAAAAACTTTATCACAAACCATGTGAACTCCAAGATTTGGGTACTCCGCATAATATCAATGGCATCGCCTTCTATTTTTGTTATAGATTTCGAAGAAACGTCAATAAATAGTCTAGATAGTAAATGCATAATATTTCCTGAATTTGTATGAAGTTTGACCTATGACTTGTCCATGCGCCTATTGGCATGACTGGACACCATGGTTCAATATTAAACTGAAAAAATAAGTGATAAGATTTCGAAATTTTAGGCTAATTAAGGAGCAATTTTTTCAAAATATATCTAACAATGACATTAAAAAATATTCAAGAAAGATAATTACAATAAAACGAGGATGCAAAAGGACAATTTCAAAAAGTCAGGGAGTCTAATAACCCATAGCAAAATGAGTTAAAATAGTTCTTTGAATAAAAACATGAAGCAACTTGTTTTTTCCACTACTTCTTCAGTTAACCTAATAATTTTATGGATCATTTGATTGTCTGACTATAAATGTCAATTGCAGGTATGAAATTTTAGTACTAGGCATATTAGGAGGCCACAAAGGTCAATTTTTTGATCTCGGTTGATTACATATTGATAATGATTTTCTCCGTTAGCGATATACGTAATCGTGATTGAATTATCGATGACAATACTATCATTGTTCATTCGATGCAGCTTCATCGATGATCATAATCAACGATAATGTTCTCAATGTCCTCAGCAATCACCCACAAGTCATGAATAATCGATTATCGATGAAGAAGGATTAAAATTATCAGGATACTCAAAGGAGCAACTCTCATCCAATAGCAAGCAATCCAAAATATTTAAAAGTTTTATTTGGTGTGGATTTCCATGACTTGAGTGTGTATGTTTTAGATTTTCATTACTCAATATTTGCAATTCTTGGAGAAATGAAAGATTTCCAACCAATCAGGCAAAGTTTCTATTCAGAAAAATCTTCTTACCTTTATTTTATATAGGAGTATGATGCTCAAGTTGATATGGCAATTAACGGGTCCCAATGTAATTAACCAACTATATAATTTTGAAATGCAAAGATATTTTATAGGTTTTCTATGCCATCGACTATGGAGTGGAATGTAAACATATTGATTAAGAAGATGTGACCAATATTTAAAGCTCTTAGGTCCCTATTACAACTAGTCCCATCGGACAAATTCATCAATCTGCAACGATAGCAAATACTTAAGGATGAGTGACAATGCGTTTTTCCGAAATCAATCTCAAAATAACTACGAAATTATTAAATCCGTTTACTTTTAGAGTCCAGATATGCACGACTCTGGAGACAAAAGTCAATTTTACACCAATAATGTTTCAGACGCTCAGATACTAATCAAGATGAAAAAGATATCGCCGATTATCGATGGAAATATTGTAGTTGATCACCATCTCATCTCCAAAATATTCTATAATTGTATTAACTTTTGTTGCCATCAATTGAACTAAGTTGTTAGGATATAAAATATTGAGAAGGATACTCCCTAAAAGGCCACGTGAAGTGGGCGATGATGACTGCCAATTGCACCTGGGGGGGCTCACAATTCCCAGTTGGAATTTGGAACTACACTCACAGACTCACTCACATTGAGATTATAAATGCAAATTCTATGCACAAAACAAACCCTTTTTGCTCTTTGCATATGTATGGAGATTGCAAATGTTGTTGTTTTGGTCCACATATCCCAACCCAACACATGTTTTTACATCATCCCCTTGGAATTTGTAGCATGGCAAAAAGAGCTAAAGTGATTGGATACATACGTAAACTCATGGCTGCTTCATCCATCCAATCATCATGAGTAGACGAGAAAAATCTATTGACCTTAAAAATAGTGACAATTTTCAGTGAAATTCTTAAGTTGTATTGCACCTTTTAGGTCTCTTACATGTTAATACATGCACGTTTGATATACATAATTTTCTTCTCTAATCATATCCAATTCAATCCGATTTAAGGTGTTAGAAATAGCTTAATGATACCCTAAAATAGGAAGAATTTAGTTTTTTATTTAAATAAAAATAAGATTTTTACTAGGTTTTGATAAAAGTTGATGAAATATGTGGTTAAAGTTAATTGTTGACTTTGACTTAGATTTTAATAAAAAAAATTGAGCTGAACCAAACATGAACAAATCTATTTTGTTTTAATCTCTTACTGAGAACGAACAACATATATAACACTTTTACACTATATTTATCATTTATTACATCTCCCCATCTTAAAAGAATACTTATTTGAATTATATAAATCTTTAAGCATGTGAAAACCTTGGGATTGCTTAGTTTCTAGTGAAATTAGGTAAAAAATATTTGGAAGTAGTGAACTACAATTTGCCTAATCAGGTACACACACACTATATATATATGTATATTTATATATATGTATGTGTGTGTTGTCTATATATATATATATATATATATATATATATATATATATATATATATATATATAGATATGCAAAGTAGAAGTAGAAACATGGGGAAGAAGAGGGGGTGCATGTGCATGGAAGCCTCGATTAAGTTGTCTCTCTTCTTTTCATGTAAGAATTGGAACCCTAGCATTTGTTGTTATTAGAATTTTGCTCCAATGGCTTTGGAATTAGAGTACAATCTTTACAAGTATTCTTTCTTACATCATTCAATGTGTCTTTGCTCGTGCAAATGCATAGATAAAAGCAAGAAAAAGATAAAATTTATACTATAATATATTAGGACCGTATACTTTGCCACCGTGACCATAGTTTTTAAAAATCTAGAAATAAGTTGGCGTGGTACAAGTCCTGCAAAGGACCATCTTCCCATCCCTAACCTACTTTTAGGATTTTTATAACGGATAACGTATTGAATGACATATATTCTTCCTCTTTCTAAATGGGGTTACCAGGGCCAAGCCGGTAGCTAAAATTATTAATGAGCATAAGTGTATGTGAAGACGTAGAAGAATGAGCGAGAAAGAAGAATAGAAGCACATGTATTTTCGTGTCAACTAAACTTAGTTCAGAAACTAGGGACAGATCTAAGAATTTGAGTGAGATAAGACGGTCGTTAATCGTTGACCGTCAACAACTGCAATAATGTGATTGTTTATTAACATTTAACTAAATTATATTAAATTTTTTTCGATCAATATATAAATGACTAAAATGTAAAAATAATATGTTTCCATGCACGCGCGTGCGTGTGAAAATTTAATCCAATATAACCTAAAGGCTAAAATAATAATAAAAAATACGATAACAAATACACGATACAATTTCAGTAAACTCGAATAACTGCATTATTCGGGATCTCATATTTTGAAAGTGCTGCAAAAACTATAGAAGATGTTGAATTATTAGACAATGTGGTATTTATAGGAATCAGACAAATATAATAATTGAAACCGCTCGCTTGACGTTTGAGCGGGCGGCAGTTGAGCAACTGCCCAATATATATGCTAAGTTTTGGATTGAGTAAATCTTTTAATAATTTTTATTTTGTGTCGCAATAAGTAAGAGGGAACTTTTTGGACTAAAATAAATTTAACTAAAATATGTTATTTTTTTATTAATTAAACCCTAAAAAAGTGACCTTTTGAAGAAAAAAAGTGACATATTATTTAAACTAATATCTTATTGAGAGAACTTTCATATTTTACGTCTAACTTTTTCGTGGTGGGACTTTATGTGGTGTCAAAAGTCAATATATACTCTTTCTTGATTGAATTTATTAATAAATTATCAAATTGTTAGATTGATCATCCACGGGCAATCGAAAGCTTTTCAAAGTTGGAATTTGTTAGGATATTGTGGGCTTCCTGGAAAATGTTTCCATGGTTTCACAACTCGAATCTTGATGATAATGATGCTAGATAACAATATTAATAATAATTTATGGTTTAAAAGTAATTGGAGTGCAAATATTAGAAGTTAGAATTTTATTTTAAAAATTCAATCTTGTTAAGATAAACATAATGTGTTTTTATGAGTCAATTGATTGACTGTGTGAAAATTTACACTTAACATTCTCGTACAAAGTTGTCGTTGGTTTTGAGACAATAATCTTAAAATTTGTTTACTTGTCCGATATAGATCAAATTGAATGTTCGAACCTTTTGGACTTCGATAAGATAAAAAAATTCTTGGACTTCCATGTTATCGAGAAGTAATCACTCGAGTTAGCTCTTATATGTTTGTTATTGTTTTCATACTCAAATATTATAGAAATTAGTTAAAGGAGAACGATGAAATTAATGCTTTATTAGATTATTCGTGCAACATGTTCAAGATCATGTATAGAAAGTATAAGATCAAACTCAAAGAGTTCTAAACTATGGTCAGTGTTCAAGATATCTATTTGCCTCAATTTTTTTCTCACCTTTTTCAATACTAGATCACATGTAAATTTTAGATCTGGAATATACACAAAATACACCCTAAATTTAATTGTCGTATTCTAGATTAAATACTAAATGCACAATGTGTGACTCGTTGCACAAAGATCTTATTATTGCATGACTCATGTGAGTAGGAAACGAAAATATGAGTTACTATAGTTATGAATGCGTATTTAAAATTAAAGTTTGACAATAGATTATATGTAACTTATAATGTTTCCTAAGCATAGTATTTTTTCTAGGATCTAGGTTTTATCATGGGTTATGGATCTAGATTTCGAATTTTGACATGTATTAGTTACTATTATAAATCAAGGAGTGCTTTAATTAAGAAAAAAAATTAAATATTATTGAAGTTTAAATATTGACCGTTGGATCCTTCAAAGGAATGCCGTTGAAATGAAGAAATGGTAGTTTTCTCATCCTGGCAACTCGTTTTCTATTTTACATAACAATTGTTAAGATTTTCAATAATATTTATTAGATGCTAAATAGCATTTTTGGCCAAAGAAACGCCATTTTGATAAATTTGGCTTCTAATGACATATTAGGCTATTAGCGGCTCAACTTTTAGTCAATCTCCAATTTTTTTTTTTTTTAAATAATTTGATTGATTGAATCTTCAATTATTTTTTTCATCTGTAATATTAATTATGTAGATCGAAATTCTATAACTAAAAAATTAATAAAAATAAAATAATAAATATTTGTTACTGAAAATTCCATAGTTAACAAAATAAAAATTAAATACAATAACTTAAGAGTAAGAGTAAGTTTCTCGTTTCTTGTCATTGATAATTGTTTAAAAAATTGTTTTAATAAATTTAATTCACAAATACTCCAGCGACAACGGTCGAAAATGAATGAAGATGAATTGACTGCAAATTATGGACGGTATAGAAGATTCGCTTCAATTTTCAATCTGTTAAATAAATTTATAAATTATAAAATATAGAAAAAAATAAAAATTATGTTTGAAAAATATTTTAAGATTAAGAGTGACTTTTCAGATAGGATTGTAAAAAATAAATAGTTTAATAATTTTAATTTACTGTCAATTTTTTTGGCTACAAATAAGGTAATCCAAAAAAATAATTACCAATAGAAAATTACATTAAGAATAAAATAATAGTTAAAGAAAAAATGTTATCCATCAATAATACTATAAAGAGAAATAAAACGATATTTGAACTTAATTGTAACTTATAACAGATTAAAACATTATAAAAAAAATTCGATCCTCCACCGGTGATTAAAGTAGAGTCGGTGGTTGCTGACATCACCGACAATGTTGTCGCTAATAGTCGTTGATGGAGTTGAGATGATAATCAGCAACGATTTCATTGTTACTTATTTTGTCAAAATAACTAATGTATTGATTCGTCGAAATCTTTGATGGTAATATCATTGGCTATTATTGGTAGAATTTCCATAGGTGATTATTTGCTTTAGTAATTTTTATTATTTTTTCGAAAAGACCCCTCTATTATTTTGCCTAAGGGCTTCAAATTGTTTGGACCACCTATAGACTTGTTTTGTACTCCTTTATCTTTATTTTTTTAAATTGAGAAATGCATTTATAGAATCTTGATGCATATAGATACAAAAGACATGGTGCGTATGCATGCATCTCTTTTTTTTTTTTTGGTTGAATTGTTTCAGCTAGAGCTTTCAACCATGAAGTTTTCACTCTCTCATCAACATGTATAGACTAATAGGCTTATCCAATAGATAGATTATGACTCTCATATCAGCAATTTCTTACGATTTTTATTTCATCTCTCTTCTCTAATCATGTCAAATTTTACGTGCTAATAATGTGGTTAAAGACCAATCTAAAATGGAACTATTACACACACACATATATTTTTTCAAAATTTGTAGCACAACATTAATTCAAAAATTAAACAACAACAACAACAACAACAACAACAACAACACTACTACTACAACTACTTAGATATTCATTTAAAAAAAAAAAAAAAAAAGAGGATGAAAATTCTCCTACACCTTCATTGCCTTTACTTTTGTTAGACCAAAAAATGTTTCCCTTTAGGATATCTTTGTTCTTGGTCAATCAAGAACTTAGAATTTATCATGAAGAAGTGAGATATTGAAAATAATTGATCTTTTAAGCTTAATTCCATGATTAATTAGTAATGGCCCGTAAGATTGCCTTTTAGTTCCAATAATTTATTTAAAGTTTTTTATCTTTGTTTACAAAACTTCTTATTGCCATTGTTTTTGTTTAAAAAATTTACTTATTATCCATTTCAAATTTTTAAGCATCTATATACTATACACAACCACTTATTGCGCCCACAATTTCCAAAATTTTTTATTAAAAAAAAGCTATACAATTTCTTTTAATTAATTATTGTAGTACGGATGTGAAGGTTACTAAACTTTTTCTTTTTCTTCTTCTTTTTTTTTTTAATCAAATTCAAAGGAAGTTCACATGGAAGCATGAATTTAGAACTTTTGGGGTTATTAATTATAATAGAAATAATTAAGTATAGTTGTGCTTCTCCTTTCCTTTTGGCAATCTTCTCTTGATCTTGTCTGACTTGATAGAATCATCAAATTTATTTATTTATTTCTAAATATTAAGTAGTAACCCAGGTTAGAATATTTCTTGCAAATTAATTTGCCTGCAGATACTCAATAATCAATAAATTACCCATTATTGGATTAATTTTTTGTTCCAATTTTAGGAACTTCATTTTCTAATTAATGACACATTAATACTTTTTTTTTTGGTAAACCAAAAGCTATTGAGATTTTTCATTATTATTAAATAATAATTAAAATATACTAATATATTAAGTAATATAAAAAAAGTTTAAATTTCTGACCAATGATGTAGAAAAAACAAAGAATTATAATCAAATTAATGATTCCACATTCATTAGACACTTTTTCTGATGAGATTCATTTAACAAGGTCGGTTTCAATGAATGAAGACTTTATATTAGTATACTTAAAAATGCTTTGTGATATGGTAGGGAAGAATGCGCCAACTTGTTTCAAAATCTTTCTTGCGTTACCAACCCGACCCACCCTAGTCATCTTTATTTTATTGTGCCTATGTTGCCACCATTTGTCAATTATTTTACAGTCCAAAGCTAATAGTGTATCTATTTAGCATG
This sequence comes from Fraxinus cuspidata, assembly GCA_903798385.1. NCBI lineage: Eukaryota > Viridiplantae > Streptophyta > Magnoliopsida > Lamiales > Oleaceae > Fraxinus > Fraxinus cuspidata. The sequence continues at coordinate 4,814 of CAIGRP010091517.1, read as the reverse complement.
TGATGGTTGACAAGAGAAGTTGAGAATTTGTATGTTTGTACAACATGTGTTTGTACGCCATTTGAATGAGACTAACAAAAAAGATGTAGTATTTATCACAACTAGACTTACGTACTGAATAAATAGATCTAATATTGTGAGTAAACTAACTCTTGCTTGGCATCATCGTCGAGCTTGAGTGGGTGTATTTGTACCTCTATTTTGATGTATTGTGGAGCAAAAAGAAAGGACAATTGTTCTCAAATTAGCCATGCAACATCTGCATCGCGGAATTAGACCTGCTATCAATGTCGACTTATCTGTTAGCCACATCGGGTCTGCTACTTAGTTGAAAAATTAGAAAGGTAGTTTTTGCACTATTAATAGCACTTGATTAGAGACTAAGGTACTCATTAATAAATAGTTACAACTAACAAGAACATTGTATAGAAGAGTATATCGAAATATTGAAATATAAATAATGTTATTTAGTATCACTGGTATTAAAGCACCAATTTAGATGTCACTAATGAGGTATTAAATTAAAAGTACAATTAAATGAGTAACTTAATTTCATCTTTAGCATGTCGCATAACACCACTTAGATTGGTGTTATAGTACCACTGATACTAGATAACATTATTCTTGAAATAAATATTACACCTTTGACAATTGTCGTATATTGGATCAGATAATATTAAACAAAATTTAAAAAAAAAGGAATAGTATTTTTTTGTCACATTGTTAATGTTTGGTACTACGAGTGAAACCCATCTTTAAAACTTATGATTTGCAGTCTAAAATATATTCTCTCCGTCCCATAAAAATATAATTAATATATTTTAAAATATAAATTTTACTTATATTTTTCTTAATATACCCCAACATTAAAATACTAATTTAAATTAGAGTAATTCATATTTATTGATAACAACGCACATTGAACTTGGATATATTAGAACATGGTTGTGCTACATGTATATAACACTTTATAAAATAGTTTATCAACAGATGATTTGACAAGATATAACTGAATCAAAATCTCATCAATCAATAGCTTCTTCATTTACAATTTGTCATCATTATGTAAATAGTTACGCACAAGAAGTATTTTTGCGAGATGGAGGGGTAAACAATTTAATGCAACATTTGATCGTTAATTGTGTTCCTTTCTTGCATAAAGTCCCTAATTAAAATTTCATTTCTGTATGGGTTCATTGTATTACGATTTTAAACTTAGTTTTCAGAAATTTCTATAGATTCTATGTTTCATAACATTATTATCTAGGAAAAAATGTGTCTTAATCCAACCAATGAAGCCTTAATTTTTATTCAAGTGCACGTCAAAAGACACATTCATTAACTTCCCAAGAACAAGGTTCATATTAAATGTATTTTTAATATATTCCCGTGCAATTAACTGAAATGGCTGAAAACCCTTTAAAATAAAATGAGTCAATGTTCATAGACTTGGGATTTCACGTGATCACATGATTATGAAAGAATTAGGTTAGACCATTGCTCAAGATTGGCCAACCCTCACTATTTATTTATTTGAAAATTCTTGGACATATGCAATTGAATTTGTATAGAAATAGGGCATATATACTATTCAGATCTTTCGAAAAGATGTCGATGTATAACTGATGTCAAATTTGAATAACGAGATGTTATGTGATTAAGTCCTTTTTTGATTTAGTTAAAAATCAAATTTTTAGTAGATATTGATTTAAATTGATTAAATATATAGTTGAAAAATTGATAAAAGTAGTACATCACATGAAATGTGTAATAAAAAATGAGTTTCAAAAAAATTAATTTTAGAAAATGAGAGTCAACGGAGGCTAAGTAACCAGACAAAAATATTAGATGCGGTTGGAACACAATTCTTTGATTACCGGTAGTCTCATTCTCGACCTTTTGATTTCTACTTTTTGTTACCACAAAAATCAAATATTCAGCCACCACAAGAAGGTGCCAACTGACCAAAATAGATTTTCAAACATGGGAATTAAGAAGGGAAAATTACCCCAATTCCTACACTTTAGGTTTCAATTTCAACAATAAGATATTAACAAATTTTTATCAAAAAACATGTTATAATTTTTTTAAGGATTAATAGCAGAAAATCTCCTAGAAACGTTTCAATTTGCGATATACCCATTATCTATTGGAAATCGCAAAGAACCCCCATATCTGAAATCTTTTGTGCAAAAAACTCTCATACCATCAAAATTTTCGTTAAAAACAGTAAAAGTGTCAAAATTAAAAAGTAACAATTGCAATTTTAGTATCTAAACTTTTTATTCTTTTACAAATTATACCCAATTACAATTCTAGACCTTTAAAATTTTAATTTTCACCCCATCCCATCCCATCCTACCCCACCTCATTTCATCTTTTTTCCCCAAAACTTTATTATTTTATTCAATCCATTCCAAAACCTTTTGAAATCTCTCACTTCCTCATTTCTTCTTCTTACCCCAAACCTTTAAAACTTTCTGCTATATTCTTATGAGGATTTGAGAACTGCAAATTGTAATATCACTCAATCCAGCAACTAAGTAGGCATAAATGAAGACCAACATTTTTCCCACTACAAAATGTTTTGCATATTCCAAAGAATTTTTTCGTTTGGAAAACAAAAGTTATGGGAAAAAACTTATGAGGTGAAACAAAGAATTAGAAAGAAATTTTAACATTGTCCATGAAACGTTCAGACATACAGCTAGAATGCATCTGAAAAGGGAAAAAAATTCAAATCTTGCACGTCATAAAGCAAAAATGAATCCAATCCACAGCCATATTATAATCCTAATAATCATGACAACAATCAAATCGTATATAAGAATTTCAAAACAAAAATAAAATCTTTCATTGCACAGAACACTAAAAACCCATCTCCAATTCATACTGTAATTGTGAAACAATCATCATGCTCGATGTGATCAAAAATAGAAAAAATGACAATTATTAGAGTATGAGGGTTTTAAAGTTGGTACTGATAAGAAGAAATGAGGAATTTGGGGTGAGGGATTTTGGAAGGGATTAAATAAAATAATAAAGTTTTGGAGAAAAATATGAAGTGGGGTGAGGTGGAATATAAAGTGTTAAAGGTTTGGGATTGTGGGTAGTACATAAAATTTTTTTGGGTATAATTTGTAAAAGAATAAAAAGTTTGGATGCTAAAATTACAATTATTACTTTTTAATTTTGGTATTTTTATGATTTTTAACGACAAATTTGATGGAGGGGTTTTCAAAATGTTTTAAATATGGAAGCTTTCTGCGATTTTCAATATGTATGGTGTATTACGCAAATAGAAACGTTTCTAATGAGTTTTTCTACTGTTAATCTTTTTTTTTAGAATATAAAAACATATATATCCTACTACAACCACCCATGCAAAATCACAACCAATTACTCTAAAAAGCCCCTGCATTCCTTTTCCCATGCGAATGCTTGATCTTCTATTGTCCATTCATCCATCAAAAACTATGTTACGAAATTCAACTCGGCTAAATAAATCGATTCAGGAGCGTGAGGATCGAGGAACTGTTGAAAAATTGGTTTTAATTAGTTGGTTTGACCAACTTTTGACTAATTATTTTAGCGAGTTCTGTTAATTGGAAAAAAAGATTTATTTGACCGAGTATGTTCTACTCCATGAGTAGATTAATGTAATGTATTTATTTTCTCAAAACCAATTCATGGTGAATGAGAAATTAATGCCAAAAAATGACTACTTGAAGTTGAAATAAATTAGGAATAAAAATTATTGAAAAATGATAATCTCACATAAGAAAACTAGAAGAATATAAACCACTTTATATTGCTTAAGTTTGAGACTTGAGTTTGAGCCCCCAATGGATACCATAGTATTTGAAGAGGAGATGACCTACATGCTAGTAGGTTGAGCTAAAGCCCACACGCGCGCCCATCGTCGCCGTCGGTCCATTCGACCGACCAGCTCGGCTCGACACGATCACAGGTCTTGGGCTTGGTATATATTTTTTTGGTAACATAATATTTGAATTATATTATTTTATTATTTAAAATAATATATTTATTGATATTATTTATTTCCCCGAATTTTCTGTACGCGACAAGTGGTATCTTCTAAAAACTGGCTGTTGAAAGTTGAATTGCCTATCCAAACAAGTTGTGTCTGTTTAAGACACAATTTTTTCGACTGTTGTGTTTTTTGGAAACAACTTTTCATCTTCTATATATAGGTTCCCTTTCCCTGAATTCTATTCATTCCAAATCAATTTCGATTTTCTCTCTTACAAATTATATTTCTTCCTTCCTACATTATTCCATATTTTGTATTTTAGTCTCGAATATTATTTTCGTACATTTTAGTCCTCTAGTTTTAGAGAGATAAAAAATATTAGTAGGTTCGTCGGTCTTGTAATTTGGAGTGCTATTATTACAAATCGAGATCGTTGTATCTTGGGAGACGAGCGCTGGAAGAACGTCGGACTAATGCGTGACATTATTGTTTTAAGGAGAAATAGTCGAACACTTATCTCAACCATTATCATTTATTTCATTCATCTTGCTAGTCGGTATGTAGCCCAACTGTTTATTCATCGCAAAAGATTATTTTAAATTATTGCACTGTAAAATCATTATTTGCCAACAATTTTTAAACGATAATGGCAAGTAATATTACATCGTCGTACCTCATAACAATGTTCACAAGGAGAAACCGAAAAAATTCATGAGTGAATTTAAAAAGATGATAACAGAAAATGCTGTTTTATTTCACAACTCTGAATTTGACAAAATTCTTGAATGAAGATGCTCCAACTGTTGAGGAGGAGGGAACA
>CAIGRP010091514.1:0-14448 GCA_903798385.1 Fraxinus cuspidata | reverse complement strand
ATTGTCTTTACACAATTCGAATTTAGTACATAACTAATAAACTTGAATTAAATTTATTTCCTGTGGGACGATAACTCTTAACTCATCCACCCCTGCAAAAGATCGTGGACGATTTCAACCGCCCACTAAATGATCTCAAAAGGTAGTAATTGTTATGTATATTCTAGCTATATATAATTAAATTAATGAACAATATTACATACCATTTTCTGTAATGAAAATCTCGGGATTACCATATTTTTCCTTTAAATGAAGAATGAGATGGTAAATTCCCTCAGGAACTATGTACAGCCACACCGATCCAGCCTGATAAGAAATAGAGGGATTGTTATCACGTCAGATCATATGTAAGGATAGGAAATTATGCAAACAATAATATGTATTTCAATTTGTTGTGCCTAAATATTAGGAGTCTATGTGAAAACGATAACCATAAATTGTTGATATAACTTCATTGTTAGAATAACCAATTCCATTTTCTATTTTATTTTTCTCTGGGAAGGGTAATGTTAATAGCTCACCCGTGGACCAATCGGCACCCCATTACGATGAACTACAAAAGAATGAGAAGTGAATAGCTTGTTACAAGTAGTGTCCAATTTATGTCAAGATAAAAGATTATAACTGAACTCAGTAAAAGGTCTCAGTACTTGCTATGATTTTCGATGGCAGATCATTGTCATAATGTGATAGTGAAGAAGTACTTTTAGGTATATTTTTGGCATAATAAGTTGTATAATAATTTATGCCTAAGAAATCACATGAACCTCTCACTAGCTTGACCTCGTCTGGTTTAAATATGGAAAGACGGTCTCCTAAATTTTCTCTCATGGATGGTGGATAATCACCTGGTATTACATGGGCTACAAACCTGAAACAAGAGAAATTTGGGAAAAAAATTAATTATGATTTTCTGTACTACCTGAAATTCTTAAAAAATGATATCTCATGAATTCTCGACATGCGGTAATTACCATCCTAGCATAAAATCGACTGCCCTAGAAGCAGCCTCTGCATCCTCTGGAGTGTTCCTAAGTGGATAAAACCACGTCGAAACGTTTGTCGTCCCTATTGTGCCTCTTTGGTGTTTCTGTATGTGCAGGGGTATGTGAAATGTTAAAATTAAAACCTGATAATGTTTCCTGTATATATTAACAGCATGTGCATGACCAAGGATTAAATTGTGTGCCACAATATATGGTTCTCCGCCCGGATCTCCTTTCATGGAAAGCGAAACTTTTTCCATACGAAATAGTTCTATGCCCAGCATTCTTATCAAGGAAGATGAGAAGAACTTTGTGCCATAGCAAATGGTTCTGTTCTTAAAATTTTTTTCAAGAAAGAAAGGTCAGGAAAAATTTGTAGCGTAGCAAATCACTACGACAAATGTTACTTTTTAAAGCACACTTTTATGACGTTCAGAGGCATGCCATGAAAAGTATATCATATTTTATGGCGTGCATTCACTGCACACCGTAAAAAGTGAGATACTTTTTATGCCGTGCGACAGAATGCCGTAAAAGTAATAACGGCGTTCTCTATACGGAGTACTTTGCCTGCCATAAAAAGTAACCCACTTTTATTGCATCGCTTTATACGGCACGCTGCTGTACACCGTATAGAGTTATTTACGGCATACAACGCACACCGTAAAAGGTGAACTTTGCTGTAGTGAATGGTTTTGTGCCCCAAATTCCATTCAAGTAAGTAAGCAAATCGTTCAGTTTTTGGATGTCAAAAGCAAGACCTAGGACTGTTGCGAAATACAATAAAAGAAATTGTCCAGTTTTATTATAGGAGGGATGCATACGTCCTAGAACTAATTTCAAAAATTTCTCTTGTTTTGCATCTTTATATGAACGAGGGTAATAGGCATAATAAAAGATACGTTTGAATATGTCCAAGTAATAACAAAATGGTCTTGATATGTGTTTTTTAATGATTGACATCAATCATATGTTCCTCCTTTTCATAAGAAAGTGGTGATATGCAACTTTTCGATCATCTGGACAACCCATTACGTAAAATACCCTTTTTATCTTGATCATCCATGCCTGAGGAAACTACAGGATCGACTATACCTTAAAAAATTTAGCCCCGAATTTTGAAGCCCTCTCAACATTGAAATCCTCGTCTGTACTGCACATAAATGAAGCAATAACAATAGCAATTATTTCAACAACAGTTTGGTAATTTCCAACTACATTTTCCTATCCCTGATGTTCTAATGGCTGATGGACCCAATAATCTACTATTTCAAACTCTCTAAGGTCATATCTATCAGAAGCAATGTAAGTTTGGGGCAACATATCATGGAACCTTCGAGTTGTACAAGCATGAGGCATGAGTTCTACAATTATGCATGATATGCTAAACATCAGAATGCATATGCATGTACATTACATTGCAATATTATTGACTCTGAACCATGCTATGATACCAATGTGACATGCCTCACTCTGAATAGCGCTAGTGGACTCAGAATGTGAAGTGCGCCGATGATAGATACCAACTAAAATTCGGACTCACCATCAAAGCTACTACAATATGCAACCTATTATGAATTATTTTTTAATAAAACTTTGACATTATCTTCTCTATAAATTGGACTAACCAACATGTAATCCACTAGATAACAAATCCCAACAACAACATCATAAAAATTCTAAACCATGATTCCCTTCAACAACCTCAATACACAACATGCTAGAGATAAGTCATATTTTCAAACGTTTATTATGAAAACAACATAAACTATACATATGCATGCCCAATACAAAGTGAGCACATTCACCTATCTACAAGGGATGCAAAAGTGCTATTCAAAAATGAACATGTGTCCAAAAATAATGACTACATGCTCTATGTAATAAGTCATACTAGATAACTCTGTAGTGTGGCTTTGACTTGTAAAATCAAAGGCTCAACTCCAAAAGTTTCCCAATGAAAAAATATATGAGTTGATACCTTAGTGAGTGGAGAAGTTCGAAATAATTATACTTTTTCATTTATACCTTTTTATCAAAAATCTAGTTTACATCATTTTACAGTTCATAGTATAACACCATATAATAATCATCAAGATGTAAGACATCCTCATAACGCTGAAAAGTATAATCTCATAGTCATGATATAATCATTGACTTAAATTTATACTATCATCTCATCACACAATTCACCAAAAATATACACTTTGACTGTAATCTGATACATCATAGATCTCCCCTCGGGCTAAGCACTCCGAAATCAAACCAACCGGACCTGTTTTATTGTTTTTAGGCCAAACGACTTACCTGTTGGAGAAACCAAGACCACAAGCGAACTATGTAGCATGGAGACATTTCAGAATGGACGACGCATGGCATCGATGCGTAGTCACTCCCATCTATGCTTGGAATTACATACGACGGAGTTGGTTGATGGTCTAAACAAACATTTATTTTGATAGGTGGACGAACCCTATGGTGATGTCCATTTGTGTTTCGAGTGATACAGTGAAATTTGAACGATACTGTGTCAATTCTTGACTGTAGTTGTTGCTAAAGATTTAGAGTGAATAGTGGTGGCTCTAAAGCGGTGTATTCATAAATTACCTTATTTACGGACCCACTGATTGGTTCGCTCGATATCGTGTTCTTTCCATTTTATTATTGCAGTTATGATAATCGTGTGGAGTAACTATTTACTTTTTTGCATTAAAAGTCGTCGTGTGAGGGGAAATTGTGTTTGGGGTTACCATATGGGGTAACAATTATCTGTTACTAGACCTAGGAATTATTTTTTAATTATTTGTCTTGAATTCTTTGTGAATTTATTACCAATTTGTTTCTTTACTATTTGGATTGCACGTAACCTTAAGAAAGTTTGTTTGACTATTTTGTGTGAATTGAGTCTTTACTTTTCTCGTGGTCGTTGTTGGTTGAATTTGTGTGTTATGCATTTTCTGGAAAAATAATAAACTTTTAAGTTATGTTTTTCTAATGGAAAAAATGCGAGTTTTTAATTTGGCAAAACTTTTTTTTAAACTATTGATAGCAAATGTTGGTCTAAGACAAGTGCGAAAGTAAGAGTTGTTATACCTACTGTAATTTGAACATGTTAAAAGAGAATGTAGTAGCAAGGATAATAAAATGAAAGAAGAGGAGAGAGTTGGGGCGAATGTTGCCACTAGGTCTAGTTATGACCTAAAAATAATAACGTTTAACCTAAAAAGAATCTAGATGGGTTGAATAGGTAGACAATACGGAATTTGAATTTACCAATTATTATTAGCAACAGGTCACTGTTAATGATCAATCTAGATGATTACACATACAATTACTATCATACGTTGAAATATCAGTTTGTATAATTGTAGAAAATTAAATAACACCACAAAATTGATGACCTAGAAAACCTTTCGCAGGATAAAAATTTCGGGACCAAGCTAGTAAAATTCACTATAGACAAAGACTTACAGTACGATCAAGATTAGATAACCTCCTAGACTTGCTAACTTGCTTTCTATATTCTTCAAGGCCCTCATGGACTGTGTGTTGTCTATCTTATGTGGATCACCAAGAACTTCTCGTTCTTGTCCTCTTCCTAGACTCCTAGTTGCCTTCTGGAATCCTCAACACTCTATGATAGATATTTAGGAAGTGAGTGTTTTGATAATTTGAATTGATGTCAAAGGTTAGATTCGTTATAGGATCCTCAAAATATGTTTTCTAGGTAGAATAATGTGATCAACCACAGTTTTTATGAAGTGGGACTCGTGTATTTACAGTAGAGAGGTATGGGGTAGTATATGATAGATAGAACTTTTAAAAATTGAGAACTACGTTTCTCCGAATATTACCATCGCTTGAGTGCAGGCTAGCGCCGGGGTTTGACATTGATTTTTTTTTGGACGCTCGAGCATTAGCTTCACGACATGGTAGCTTAATTCTGACTATTTTTTCTCATTATTCCATACTCAAACCCAAAAACTCTCATTCATGTATACAACATTTCAACAGTCTCCTTGACTTTTAGAACTCTTTTATTAACATTATTTTTTACTAAAGTCATGCCAATACAGTGAAACCTAATATGATCCAATTGAGGTTTAATGAGAATAAACATAATTATTAAATGTGCATCTGTGTGTAATCCTTTATGTATGCATGATTGCTTAATTTTGTTGCAATGTTATATGTTACATGTTTGTAATTGCATGACTTGAGAGTGATCTTATTACTTTGTGTAATGTGTTTGCATACATAGTATGTTGAGATCTATGCATACTCAATTTGTTCCGTGAGTGGCGTTAGAGGGTGTGATAATGAAAAGAAAGCCATTTTCTCCTTTATCTTTGTGAGCATGTGTAGTTTGTAAGATTATATGGGGCAGCCATCTATGGATTATCTTCTTTCTTTTTGTGAGCACTTTTTGTGAGTGTAGTGAAGCAATCAACTCTTTCTTCTATTATCTTTGTGAATGTTACCTTCACCCTTTTCTTCGTGGGATAAATCCTTTGTCGATTTCTTGAGCTTTGCTATTGGAGTAACCTTGTGGTGTGTTGATCTATTTAAATTGAGCCATAACCTTTGTGGTTACTAAAGGTGTTGGAGATGCATTAGCAGTAAGTATGTCTATTAATAATATAGAGTATAGATGCCTGAGGGTGAAATTGTGATATACACGGAGATGTGGAAAATGATTGGATCATGAGTAGAAATGTGATTAAGTCTTGGAATCTTCTATCTCGCAAGACCCTAATGGAGCATGAGAGAGACGCTTCTATCGTTTTTGTTAGATGGGGACCCATTATCCTCTTAGATTGAGAGAATTGAGGCAATAATAAATGATTATATCATGGACTTAGGATCTATAGTGATATATACCCGTAAGACACGAGTTACTGATCAGTCTAATAAGATTGTCGGTGATGAGATGAGATATGTGTTCTCGAAATGCGAAATACACAAAATGGGATAGACAAGTGTGGTGAGATCTTTTCATGATAATTTCTACATTGGTTGCATATGTGTTAACCATTTGTTCAATTAACTTGATGTTAGTCTCATGTTCTATGTGAACGTGTTTGAAAAAATATGTGTGTTATTCTATGTTATATTTTTATCACATGTTTATTTGCTCTTGATTGATTACCATGATTATTTTCTTTTACTTACGTGTTTTTGACTTTAGCCCTGTTGAGTATATAGAGCAGGTATTGTACGTATTTCGAGTTCGAGGTACGATGTAAGGTACGTGATTCCAATTTTATTAGTTACCTTAATTATGCAACTATAAACTATGTTTTGTTTGCTTGTAGGTTGATTGGGTATCAAGGGGTATCAATGTTAAAATTTGCTGGGTTTTGATATTCAATAAATCCGATGTGATAATTTAAAATATTTAAAATAGATGTCTGATAATTTATAGACACCTTAATGCTTGGCTCGACCCGAAAACAACTAATACACTATAGGTTGGCCCAAGTTGTGTTGAGGTTTTAGTTTTGGTATTTGCCCATTTAATTGGTGATCCATTCTTTGGTTTTTTGGGCCACTTGAGTGAAGTGTCTTTGGCCCAATTATTGGTAACCTAAAACAATGCTATATATCATTTATTCTCCCAATTGTGGATTTCCTGTGCGTGTATGTGCAATGAATAGAGGAATACAGGGGGCAACCGATTTTTGGTTGAGGATTTGAGAAGAGAAACAATAGTAGCTGTTGTCCCTGTTCTTCCATTGTTCTCTCTTGCCTTTGTAGCTTGCAAATACCACCACCACAGTGTTTCCTTAGTAAAGAGAGAGCTTGTGGCAACCAAGTGTACAAGTTGTAGGTCGGAGCCTCCTCTGTTTGGTGTTCGTTCATTTTTTTTTTTTTTTAATGCCCACATTCAAAATTTCTCGGAATTTTTGCAACATGGATGAGTTTAGAGTGATGTATCTCTATTTAAGTAAATTTACATAAAGCTAAAATCTTTTTAAAAGTGGATGTATATATAACAATGGTGAATATAAATAGTGACTCCCATAAAATATCCAAATTGGTCAAAATACTTGAATTTGTTAAAAAATCGTCAAATCAACCAAAATTAGGTTCAGAACCCGTATTTCTCAAATTGGAACAAAACCCTAGTTTTTCAAAGTGGACCAGATCTGAATTTCAACTTAGGGATCATGGTGGGGTGGGTTATGTTTCATTTCCAACAATATCGTAGTCTCTACTGTCCAACAACAGCACAATGCCTTGGAACCTGATCCATGGTAGGCCCTCGAACGAAAGACAGTGCCTGGGCCCTGCTGTCAACGCAGTGGTGCCAAGAAGTGCAACTGGCAGCGCTTGGAGGATCTATGGCAGGCGCTCGAATGAAAGACAGTGCCTGGGCACTGCTTTCACTGCAGTAGTGCCAAGAAATGCAACTGGCAGCGCTTCGAGGATGTATCTTAACTTACCAATTAATTCAACTAACTAATTAATTCATATCAATTGACCTTGATTCGAATCTAGCAATATTTCAATGCTACTCATACGATGAGGTAAGTCAAGTGCTATGAACAATATAATTCTTTTATACAGTATGTTACAACTGGTTATGGTATATGGAACTAGTATCGATCTCATTTACGAGAATGACTCTTAACAAAATGTGATAGTTTATGGTGAATTCCTACTTTTCACGAGGTTCAGGAAACTTCCTGCAACATTTTGTTATTATAAAGAAAAAAAAAATACTAATTAACTAGAATTGAGTCACTTCCAAATCTTTTATTACAGAATCTCAAAACACGAGAATTACACTTGGTGCCTCGAAGGGTTCCTTTTATTTGAACATAATGACTACAAGTTACAACATTACTTCGTTTACGTGCCCACAAGAGATTAAAGAAGAAACTAAAGGAACATCAAGCAAGCATATCCATGGTTGCATTATCCAAAATAACATTTCACAATAAATCAAAAGAAGTAGTAATGTTAATTTCAAACATCGTCTCATCTTCGCCTTTTAACAAGACCATGTTCTTCTTCTTTAGCATTAGTTTTGACATCTTGTAGCTTCCATGGAATCATAGGCTTGTTCAGGAACTTCATCCACCATATAGTTGAGCATTAAGGTAATCTTGTCAGACATCAGTTTATGAAGTCTACATAAAAATGTCGTTCTTTTATCATAATTATGACTTTTCTTGATTTATATTATGATATATTGTAATTATGTCAATTATCAATTATTTATATCTTTTAAAGAAGTTGAGGTAATCTCGAGGACGAAATGTTTTAAGGAAAGGAGATTGTGACGCCCCGAAAATTTTAGAATAAAATTTTATTTGTTTTATGTAGTATATTTTCAATATTAAAAAAAGGGACTAAAATGTAATATGTTTTAAATTCCTATCTTATTTGAGTCAAATAATTAAGTATCGATAGAGTGACAAATGTTGATTTTAATAATGATAATCTTTTGTGATTTAGATAGAGTTTGATTGTAATGATAAAGTTAAAAAGTAATCATAATTCTATTTTTTGAAATCAATTCTTATCCAAATTTCTTATATACATCATTTTAAATTCTAGTGGTATACAAACTCAATTGAGAATTTTAATTATAAATAGTGTACAATTGTCCCACAATTCACCCTCAAAGAATTTACACGACAGCTTCATATAAAGCAGCTGTAAATTATAAGTATTCCTTTTTTTTTTTGTCAAAAGCTCGTTTGATCAGTTAAGTTAATATACGTTTGTATAAGTAGTTTGCTTCCTTATGCTTTTATATTCAGTATTTTACGCATGAATTGACAGTGGACTTTCGGGTTCTTTATTAAGAGATAAGAGATTCTACGAGAATTTAAAATGTCATAAGATGGGTGTCTTGTTTGGTCACCGATATACTCCATAAGAGAAGAGGGTATGAAGTGTTTATTTTATTGTATATAATTTGTGTATGAGAACTGTACGTATCTTATTGGTTCGGGTCGATTGAAATAGTGGCAGGATGGTGATGCGACTGCCAAGAGGAATTGAAGAGATAAAACATTAACTTTATTTTTTCTTTAAATTATTAGTGGGTTTAATTTTTTCAAAAACAATTATTTAATTTTTGATTATGGTTTCATTATGGATTTTCCAGTTATTTTTATTTAAATAATATTATTTTATCGTTCCGTAAAGAAATTGAATTTTTTGAAAACCCTCTAGTGTTTGTAAAATTTTGGGACGTTACACATCAACTCCTCGATAGTTATTCAAATCACTATTCTTGCTCCAATTAAGTTCTGAATCTATTCCTTTAGCACGATTAATCTCCAAGTGGGGTTTTTTACCTAGAATGAATATATATATATATATATATATATATATATATTAAAATAAGGAAAATTCTATCAAAATAACCTTTAAGTAACTGTAAGAATCTAGAAAAATGTTAAAAATACTCTCGAGTTTTTGATACTATACTCATAGATAGCCTTGAACATGGCAATTCTCTTATTTCTTGAAAGAGAAGAGCTTTCATAGAGTACCGTGTATTGTGAAGAAATATATTGATGGATCAAACATGTGTGTATTGCAAATATGGGTGTATTGATATAATAAAAGTGTTATCCAGATGGTGTACAGTTCAATGTTCCATTGATGGATCAAACATATAGAAATTGATAGTCATTTCACTCGACATTCTCATGTACCTTTTGTTTTTTCGCCCACATGGAGACACTACGCGATTTTGTTATTTGTTTGGAAAACTATTGATGCTTTCTAGAGCATCATGAGTTTAAGGAAAAATGTTAAAATATATTATTTATTTATTTTTAAGGATAGATTAGTCTTTTTAACTTGTTTGCTAGCAAGATTATATAAAGCCTATTTTGTACGTGTTTTCACTACGAAATTGAAGAAGAAACCCTAGACTCCTTTCTCTTCATTTATTTTTATTATTATTAATTTTAATAGTTTTAACCACTTTGGCACACTTCAGAGGATAAAGACGCTGCTTCGGGGTTATGTTAGGGTGGTAATTAGTGCAAGTGCTCGAGTGATTACCCTACACTCTGTAAATTCCTCTCTTCAAATGAATTTAGTCACCTGGGAAGTTTGTTAAATCGGATTTATACATTTTTGTTGTTTTTATTTTGTATAAACCATATGTCCTTTTTCGAGACCTCGTGAGATATCAATTTTGTAGAGTTACAGTAGTAAAACAAATTTTAATTAAATTTTTTAACACATTCCTCCTATTTTGGGTTTGTAGCCCCTGTAATAATAGGTGATTACCTACCCAAACGGCTTCCTAAATTTAAAGCAGACGAGGGACGCTAGTGAAAGGCTCCTGTGACTTCTTAAGCATAAATTATTCACGAATTAGTATGCCAGAAATATACGACGAAATAAAAGACTTCACCACCTCATCATGAGAATGATATGCACATTGAAAATCACAATAAGTACAAAGACCTTTTCTCGAGTTCAGTTATACTTTTATCTTAACATAAAATGGACACTTGTAACAAGATGTTAGTTCTCATTTCTTTTTTGTAGCTCATTGTCATGAGAAGCCGAATGGTCAACAGATGAGCCATTAACATTACCATTCTGTGAGAAAAATAAAATAGAAAATGGAATGGATTATTCTAGGAATTTAGGCATATCAACAATTTTCGGCTATGCATTATCACGTCACATATAGACTCATAAAATAAAGGAAAAACGAGTGAAAATACACATTATAGTTATAATTTCTAATGCTTATGTATAATCAAATGTAATAACAATCTTTGTTCAGTTCATATTAGGATGGTTCAGTACGTAAATAAATAAAGAGGGAATTTATCATCTTATGCTTCATATAAAAGAAAGACATAATAATTAATCTTTAGATTTTCATTAATTGGAGTGGTATATATAGTCATGTTTATAAGTTTATTTATATATATCAAGAGTATAATACATGACAAATACTAATTTTTCGGATTATTTAGTATTTCGTTGGAAACCTTCTATGATCTTTGCAGTGGTGGATGAAGTGAACATTAAAGCCCTAAAAATTTCAAAGCTCATTTTGATATATATAAAAAAAGGGAATTAAGTATCATGATGACCATCGCGCATACCTTAGAATGACAAAGGCTTCGAGAGAGTTTTGAATTCCTTGTAATCTTAATTTTCTATATTTCAAAATATTGTATTCAAATCATTGTAACTTTATCTTTCCAATAATAAAATTGATAAAATTTATCACAAGAGTACTAAATTGTAACAAAATCCAAAATTGTGCTTGTAATGATACAATGAAAATTGATGATAGTTTACCATACAATAGTTCAAAATATCTAGGTTCTTAAAGTTACAGGTTATTTTGATAGAATTTTCCTTATTTTAGTATAATTTATACAATAAAATTGATGAACTATATTACCATTTAATATTTTTAGGACAGGAGATGTATATACTGGGCAATTAATGTTTGATGGATTTTTTACCGACCGGAGGTGAGAGAATTAAGGGTTTGCTTGGACACCATTTTTTCGAGAATAAAAAATTAGAAAAAAAATCTGAATTTACATATAAAATTATTTTATTGAGGGAATGTATAAATTAAAATAAATTTAAGAAAAATTAAGTTTTCAAAGAATGAAGTCGAAGGCAAAATTTGGGGGTGGGAGTGTGAGGGTTAGTCAAATTACTTTTGACATAGGAATAAGAACGTCCTTCCACGTGGCAATATATGAGGACAAACTTAAATCTGACAAGTGGAATCTCAGTGGGACCTTTCGAAGGTTGGATTAGGCAACAAGACCTGGCCACCATAATTAGCATTGGAGCCGCTTTTGCCTTTGCCATTGGATTGCCATACTTATTTATTTATTTATTTATTTTTATCTAAGCTTTGGAATTTATACCTTCTTATGAGAAACAGTTACGTGTCTACCCTTGCAGTTGGTCAAGTGACTATCAGCTAAGCAAAATATCATGTCAGTACTTTTTAAGGCGATGAAGTAACATATTGCCACCTCGTTAATCACCAACTTCCTAGGTGTTGGGAATATGGCCCAGCACTTCATCAACGAAGGCCTTTTAGATGAAATAAATTGATGCATGGTCCTCACCTTCCTTAATTGAGGCAATTCTTGGACTCCCAATCCATTGCCACATAATGTTGTTCCCCAAGTCCAGGAGAGTTAATTTGATCTTCAAAGCATTGAGTAAATGGTCATGCAAACACGTAGATCCACGTGAGATGTGATTGATATGATATTATATGTGGCGGCAATTGAGTGTAAAACATTATTTTATCCATCTTGGGCATTATACAAGGTCACACACTTATTGATGCCTAGGACACAATATTGTGATTAGATGGAGTTTGACTAGATAGTGGTTGGGATGATGTCACTTATCAAGTATCCAAGAAATCCAATTCATTTCTCTTATTTATAAATATTCACATTTAGTGTCGTTCAAGAGTAATCTACTAGGAGTATTATAACTCTCTTAAGTGACTCTATATTATATTCTTTTCTCTAAGTTATCTTTCACACTCAATATATTTTATTGTCCTTATTATTGACTTGAGCATCGAAGTATGTGTGATAGCCTTCTGATCCGTTTGTGTTTGAAGATACTCCAATCTTTTACATTTAACGTATGCATTTCTAGTGGCGAGGAAAGGAGAAGGAATCTATTGGCGCGCAGAGTTCCAACTAAATTCAGAAATCAACAGAATGGTCAATGATCTAAGGATTTATGTTTGAAGTCAAACACATTGTCTGGAAAAAATGCTTATGTAGAATTTACATGAAGAAATAAATTTACTTTTTCACGATACTTTCTTTATCTTTGTTGACCATAATATCTATTCCACTCTGTCCTTTTTAATATGATTGTTGCTCCAAGGGAAATGTGATTTTGGCTTGGATTAATTAGCCTAGACCACAACTTGATCGTATGCCTCATGTCCTCCAAATTTGACTCGTCCATGTGTGTGGGACCTTCAAGTTGCTTCCACATGACGGTGATTGGACCTCCATTAGGAGTATTTTACAATACTCATAAGAGTATTTTACACATTTATCTAGTTGAACATGGCAATTATTAAAAATGAATTATAAAATAATAATATTTTCAATTACCAACCTAACATAACCCCGAAGCAATGTAGAATTGATTTAAATATTTTATTTGATATTTTATGAAAAAATATACCCATATAGGCTTAAACAATTTTTAAATTCCAAGAGGTATGTCCTTTTGTAAATTAGATTTTGTTACAACAAACGATAAAACAGTTTCAAAGAAATTAATCATCAATTTCCAACAAGCAGGTAACATAAATAAGAGCTAGAGTTTAAGCAGCACAATATATGCTCATGTTGAGCACTCGAAGAAGGGAAAAGAAAAGGCAAAATGAAAATACTTACATCCCATACTCATCACCTTTGTATTTCTTCAAACTCCTTTTGGTTCGTTTTCGCCCCCTTTCAATGTGGAACCCTCAACATTAGTACATTCTCCAGTAATAAACTCATCAACTCGTGCATATGGAATAAGAGCTAAGTCATCATATCGCTCTGCCGTTCCAAACTTTGCCAAATCAAATCAGCTAATGAGAAGTCTTCCCTCTCTGGATTTTGTACTGAAAGACTACTGATAGTTTCAATTATTTCCATCTACTTAAATTTCAATCGCTTGAATGATAAATTACAGTGTCACAGACCCAATTTAGTGTTGGACTTTTGTTTTTAAAGATTGAAATTTGGTTAAGTGATAAAACCAGAACTTGAAAAAAAAGTGGCTTTCGTGTCAACTTCGACCAAATTTTCGGACTTGATCCGATGGTAAAATTACAAAAGTAAATAGACCAACTTGTTCTACTCGTCAAGTAGATCATCGTGGTATATTTGAAATCTCAAAACCAATTTTGGATGAATGAGAGATTACGGTCCAAATTTGGGAAGAAAATAGAGGAAGTTGTCTGGAAAATTGACTAAGGGTGTTGCTAGCTTATGGCTGGGCTGTCGCTCGAGCGACACGCCAGTCAAAAAGTCACTATTTTTATTGCTCTAGAGAGGCGATGGCGACGGGCTAGCGATAGTGAATGGTGTTGCCTTTGGCAAGAGTTGCTGAGCTTGGGGCGCACCATTTCATTCACAACCACATCCTCTATATATAGGACCCATTGGACGTCCCTATTGCATTTCATACCATATGTGCATTGTGTGTTCATGAAATATCTTGCAAAACCTCTCCCAAATTCATTCAAAAACCGTTTTCCTTGTAGAGAGGGAATTTTGTCACGTTCACCATTGTCTAATGGTTTGAAGTGCTGCTACCACAAGAATTGAGTTCGTTGTATCTTGGGAGACAAGTGCCGACAACCATGAGCACCGTAGCAGGGCAATATTGTCTTAAGGAGAAAGTGTCATAACTTGCCTCGGACTATCATTTCCAACTTCTTCTACTTATTAATTTTGGT
>CAIGRP010091509.1:0-11969 GCA_903798385.1 Fraxinus cuspidata | reverse complement strand
GAGCTCACACGTACCTGTACATTAATTGTGTTATAGAACGCCATAAAACATACAAAATGCTTAGGGATTGTTTGACAAAGTTTGTAATAAAAATTTTAACTGATTTTGATAAAAAAAAATTGATAGAATGTGTTGTTGAAAAGCAAAAAATTGTGAAAGGCACTTTAATATCTTATCACCTGAATTGCTCTGCCAATTTGATATGGGCCTGCGGTTGGACTAGCGAATCGACAAGTGGTAGATGGTGGATGGTTGGGTTTGGTAGGAATAATTTACATTTTATTCTAATTATAATTCTTTTTCTTTTTAATGTTTATGTTTATATTTATTTTAAAATATTTTAATTAAAATAAATATATAATTTATTTCTTTTTATGAATAACGGGACTAAAAATGTCCATTAAGGGCTAATGATGCTAAATTGAAAAGTTGAGAACCAGGTCGTTACAGTGACCATAACTGAGGACCCAATGGTGTAATTTTCTCAAACTTTGTTGAATTTATTAATAAACTATTTAATATTCATTTGTTAAACATTTTCTTTGTGAATCTATTAAGAAATAGAATCTCACGTCGAATAAAAATGAAAAAATAAACTAACTTATAAAGATTTTGATTAATAAAGCTGTCATTTTAAGATGAAATCTCAAACTTTAACATGGTATCAGAGCTCATTAAGTTCTAACGAGCAATTCGATCTGATTAAAATTTTAAAAAATAAACACGCGGATTTTAAGATTAGTTTTTATCAAAATGAGCCACCATCTTACGGAAGCAAGGTTCTAAAATGCGTAAAGTATGACGATACGTTTCGATTGAGCATCAAGCATATAGGTAATTATACGTTTTCTAATTTTTAATATTATTTTTATTATTCTAAACTAATAAATAAATGTATTTTTTGAACTTTATATATATTCTTCAAATTTTAAAAGTTAAATAAATATATATTGCTCAAAATTATAAACACTACAATTACATGAACTTTATACTCACTCTTCAAATTTTCAACAAAAAACCTCAAAATCATAAATGCTATAATTATTTAGTAATTCAACGTCCTTTACTTCATCTCTTTTATCTTCTATGTCATTCAATACAAAATTATTTTCATTGTGATCTCTTATTTCAACTTAAAAATTTATATTACTTCTCGTAGATGATAAAATATTGCTGGCAATCTCCTCCTCAGCATCACAACCATCAACAATTCAAGATTGTGCACTACTAGCGTCACTTGCTAGTAAACTAGCGTAAGACATAAGAAGAATGAGATTCGGGCTCAATGTAGATATTTTGTAATTCTACGAAAAATCTGTTTTGATTTTTCTAAACGTCGAAATCTTACAGTTTGCTGTATATAATCCATGATTTGGGTGATTTATGATAATTTGATATTTGTTGAGCTCAATTTGATTTTTTTTAAAGTTATAAAAAATGAATCGGGCTTTGTCATATTATTTTTGATACAATCTTTAACACAAAACGAGTGCTCATTTCGACGTTTAAGCGTGCATATGTGGTCAACAAAATGAGTTTGACTGCATTTTCACGCGCATACTACATATGCAATGCGTTTTGAAAATGTATTGAGAATATGTAGGCATATGCTAAGTATATTTGTGCATTTTAGAACACTATTTTTAAGATAGAACCCCGAGTCTTAACATGACCATAGACACTATAATTAATAGTTGATTTTCTTGAGTTTGATCCAAATTTGTAAAATTAAAAATTATATTACGTCTGCAAGAAGGGAAAGTGGCCACATTCCTTCAAAGTGTCAATGTAATCATCACAACTTGTGGAAAAATGAAATTCGATTTCAAAAGAAAGAATTTGTACTAAGAAAAGGACATAAAATAGCAATTAGATCTCTCGAAAATTTGTGTATAAATGTACTGCCCACGATTGATTGCCATTATTTTTTTTTTTTTAAAAAGAGTTTTGAATAATGATTTTTTGGAGAATGTATGGTTAAAAAGTAAATAAAGTTTTTGAATTTACGTTTAAAATACTTTATTATATAAATATGTGGTTGAAAATTAGTATGAAAATTTAAAATTAATAGTTGTCAAATAGGGCTAAAACTTATATTGAGAATGCAAGCGATATCAAGTCCCTATTTAACCCTTATTTTTTTATTCTTTTTTTCAAATTAATTTTTAACGCACATTTGATGAGACATACTACTTTTATAAACTTCTCACCCCAAATTCACGGACTTTTATCAAATCTACCAAAAATTGATTTTTATCCAATTTAAACGTAGGTTTAATAGAATTCCACGACAGCAAGAATCATGAGCTAGAAAAAGAAACTCGACAAAAATGGATTTTTCGCCGCATTAGCTACTCGAATCGATTGAGGGATAAAATTCGAAAAGGAAAAGTCTAAGAGAAAAAAATATGCAATTTTATGTGTATTGAATTATTCAATGAACTTTTTTAGTGCTTAGATCAGAAAAAGTGAAAAGCAAGAAGTTATAACCAATGCTTAAAATCTGTGGACCTTTTTTGATCAACTAAGGTCGAAATAGCGGTGGAATTGATACTCCCAATGCCACCACTTGTTTCACTTCAAAAAGGGCTATAAAAGGGTGAAAGGCTGGTAATCCACTCAGAGCCTCAGACGGCTGTTTCATCTGCTCCCATACCGATTTTTGTACCGAATTCAACCCAAATCCAATCTGCTCCGGGACAGCAATTTGAGTATGTCTTCTCGCATACTGAAACTTCCTTGATTTCATCCCAAGGGTAGAAGTAGACTATTTTGGTAAAATTTTTATTGGGTTTTTGTAAATTCACATATATCTTTAATAATACTTGTTATGTTCTATATCTTTGTATGGGCAATGCTTATTGCTATAAATGTATTTGTTTCTAATTTTCTTCGTTCTGTATAGAATTTTACATTGGGTTAGCTTTGAATAGATTTTGTTCTATGGATTTGGCTGAAATAATGTCCCAAGATAAGTAATAGTGTTGTATTCGACTGAGACGTGGTTGTTTTTTTGCTTAATTATTGGTTGTGCTGTTAGATTCCACCTTTCCCTTTTGCAGAGGATATATTTTGAAATTGCGTTAGCTTCGTGTAGAAGAATATCTTGGGATTGTCGTTTTCTTTTCTGTTTTGTTCATCAATCGTTGCTGTATTTCTTTGTTTGTGCTGCATTTAGTCACTTGGATTTTGTTGCTATTTTTTATTGTATTTCTGTTTGATTAGATAGATTTGATCATTTAGATAAAATTTATGCTCCGTTGTTCTTAAAAGTTACCAGAAGCAACTTTTTGTATATAATTTAGTCTTTTGTTGGGATTCTAACTTTGCTGTGGGCAAAATTCTCACTTTCTAAGAATCAATGATGCTGTAGTCGAATCTGTTGCTTTCAATTGGAAGTGGTTAATTCTTGATTATTGTTGTTGATATTTGGTTTGGTTTAAATAAATAAATATCTCTCTCCTTTGAAGCTCATATTTGTAGATGAGGTGATTATCATAATATTTGATGAAGATTTGTGTTAGTTGAGTAGGTTTTAAGAAAAAAAGTACAGTATCCTTATTCTTTTGAGCTTATTTTCCAGGGATTGGCTGAATAAAAGACTACTTGTTGCAACTTTTAAAGATCAACCTAGGTCTTAAAATCTAAATTCCGTCCCTGAATCCACCGCTAGTCAAACCATCAACCCTCTCTCTCTCTAACAGCTAAATCTTCACTTCCTTCTCACTGATTCCAATTACCGAATTCAGGTATACTGACAATTACATTTTTTGTATTGTGTGTATATATTCCAGTCCATGTTGAATAATGCTAATGTATTCTTGTGGGCAGTGGATGGCGGTGGTGTTGCAAGCAAAAGACGCGCTGGAATGGGCTTATAAAGGAGAAGGCGCAGTCAATTTGGTTCTTGCTTATTGTGGAAAATCTTCTGATTTTGTGTGTTTTCTCTTCTTTTTACTCTTAGCTTTTATAGAATTGACTGATTTCGGGTTTTATTTTTTCTTATCCTGTAAAATTTAAGATCTCTCTCTTGATATAGTATATCAATGCTGGCTTTGACATTTCAATTTTATAAGAGAAGGGGCCCTTTTAGTTATTTATTGTTACTACTTTGATCAGGGAAAACTGATTCACTTCTAAATATTTATAGAAATGTTTAGCTTTTCTTCATCCAACAATTGATCATTCAAATAATTATAATTATTTATACAATCTTAACCAAACTGGGCCTAGGCTTACCTGAGGAAGTGATTTTCTCGAGTTGCCCTCTTGTGAACCACTCTGGTGCATTATGGATATTTTTTGGGAGAAAGTGAAAATGAAAAAAGAGGAATTCTTCATGTTTTAAATGTTTAATGGAGATTGTTGTGAAAAATTTATAAATGACATAAGCACATTAAAGCAGTGTTCTAAAAAGCGTAAAACGGTGCTAGGCATAGAGGTTAAGCTTCAAGCTTTACAAGTCTAGGCGAGGCCTATGCATAAAAAAGCATTACTTATTTTTATTATTATTCTAAATACTCAATCATTCTAAAAATCATTTAATAATTAAAAATAATACATACCAAATATCTAAAATTATAAAATATTATATTTACTCAATAATTCTTACAATTAGTTAATTATACAATTTTCAAGTTTTCGAAATGCAAAAGTTAAAAGTATTTTTCATACTTTCAACTTTCAACTAAATACGTTCTATTTAATAGATTTATAGAAATTTCATACATATTTTCGAAATTTCCAACAAAACGATAGTTTCAAAATCATAATTATATAATGTAGATAGAATCATAGTTTAAATCTTTCTAAATCTTTATTTGATAAAGGCATTTTTTACTTTTGTACAGGTAAAGTCATTTGAAAAAAAATTGAAATTAAAGTTAAATAAAAGTCTTTTAAAAAGGGAAAAAAAGTTAATAAACTAAAGTCAAATAAAAAGTTATTTGAAAAAAAGGAAAAAAATTAAAATTAAAAAAAAAAATTAATAAAGCGTGCCTATGCATGCTACCACTTAATTCGAGCTTAATGTCAAAGGCAAAGTGTTTTTCCCCCGCCTAGGCACGCTTAAGTGCTGCCTAAACGTACTTTTTAGAACACCTCATTAAAGAGGGAGGCCACAGATCTCCTAAGCACCATAAGAGTAACTAGCCGGACATTAATTTTTTTCACCTGAGGGAAAATCTTTTTGTTGGATTAAAGAACAAGATGAAATTACATTATATTCTAAAATATAAGTATGGAACGCATAAAAAAAAAAATTGAACCGTGAAGTTTGTGGTATGATTAAATAGTTTAGGTATATTAATTTCTGAATTCCAACATATTATGTCCCATCCAGGTCGGAAAAGTTCTACGGATACCAAAAGTTACAAGGAATGGATCTGAATACAATAGTGATTCTGCTCTTACCACGCATGAATGCCTCCTATGGAGGGAACTTGAAGGCCTTGTTTCAGAACCTACGCGGGAAATTATAGATCAACTCTATGTGCAGCAAGTAATGTGCCCGTTGTTGGGTTCCAAACATGTTGATGCCGGGGTAATTTTTTATTGCCTTGTTGGTTCTGAAGCAAAATATTTTTGCAGCTATATTGAGTCCTTATCTCACCCTGATTTTTGTTTTTTCAATATACCTTAAGATCATTACCATCCTCGTGGTTTATAAATTTACTCAATTGAAAATTATACTCCTACATTTTTGCCTTGTTGCTATACTGCTCACTTATCCAGGAGCACTGTTTGTTATAATTGTCACTGTTCACTGACTGTTTTATCCGACTTCACACCGTGTGATTCTTTCTCTTCCAATGGTGACTTGGTGAGGTTTACGCTTGACTGATATAGTATATAACATGCTTTAATGAGTCATAAACTCCAGTTTGTTATTGTGTTACACGTTATATGGAAGCATTAACAATTAACCCTTTATTCTGGCTGTTTGAGTTATTAAGATTAAATAAAACGTATGTTATGTCTCCTTGTTTCAAATATAACAATTGACTGATGAATGAATTGTTGTCTAATGAATGAAACATGAAATTGACGATGGGTTTGTTTTGTAATCAACATCATAGTTCATAATATAATCATTATAGCCAGGATAACTGAGACTTTGAGCTTGTTTTGTGCCGTTGGCAGATTCGTGTTCTTGTGTCCAGAGAATTTTTGGAGGCAGTTGAAAACAAAGTTCTTTGTCAGCGCCCTTCTTGGAGAGTTGATGATGCCAAAGTCAATCCCCGATGTGATTCTGTGCTTTTGATTACCGATCATTCAATTTTCCCTCATGGTATCAAATTGTCTTCTAACATGCTTTTGAAAGACGAATCTTTCTCTTGCTAGCCTCAATTTATGGTGCACGAGCATCACATATCTTTTTTATGTTATATAATTTGAAAAAGTCATGATCTTGAGACCTCTCTCTCCCATCTGTTTTCCTACAGATGCTTTTTGTTTGTTTGGAAAAAATAAATTGTTGTACGGCTCTACAGAATGTTTCTTCATTGATATCTACCTATGTGGTATAGGTTTGAAAATACTTAATGCCTCTGTCAGTTGTATACTGATGTATTCTATGTAACCAATGTATTTGAATGAAAGAACGTGTTAGAACATGACTAAGAATTCAAATTGGAAATTGAGGATATAGTATTTAATAGCTTTTTCTGAAAGTGCATCCTGTAAATTAATGTAAGGCAGGAGTTGAAAATACCATGGAGTGAGTCTGTAGATAAGGTCCGTGGCCTTACTCATTAGTGTAAAACCATCTTATTCCGCGAATTTGCCTTTATCTCATACCCTGCACATCATTGAGAGTCGAGAGATACCCAGGCGATGTGGGACATGCTACACGGCTCCTCAGCGCAAGGACTGGAGGCACTAGGCTCTCCCCTCCAGAGAGGGGTAGAGAAACAACCCGGACCCATCCTTCGCTACCAAGATAAAGTCCTTGGTCCTAACTCGTCACTGTAGAACCGGCTTACAAGTTTACCTTCACCTTGTACATTGTACATCTCAGTAGCCCCCATGGATAGGACATGCTAACACGTGTTTTCCGTAGGTATCACTGATTGCTTTGATCTATTTGATTGTTGATATTTCGGGCGCTGCAGTTAATGGGTGTCTATTATTAACTTAATTATAAGTAGTTTTTTACATGTATAGCCAGTTATAATACTATCTAACACGATTTACTAAAGAAATGCATTGAATACTGCTTGACAAATTTTCTGACATAACTTTAGTGACATGTGTTGCATTAATGATTTGCTAATGACGGTGTAAATTTTCAGTCTCAGGTATTATCAAAGAAGACTTCTGCGTGTCTGTTGAGATAAAGGTGAGTCTTGTGATATTCATATTCTATACTTCTCTTATGGTATTTTGTTTAGTCTTAATTCTTTTTGAGATGTATACTCAATAATTATTTTAACTAAAGAACACTCCCATTTCTTCTTTTCTTCAACAGCCCAAGTGTGGATTTCTTCCTATTTCACAATTTATAGCACCAGAAAATGCTGTCAAGAGAAGTATTACTCGTTTTGAAATGTACCAGGCTCTGAAATTGAATCAAGGGAAGGTAATATTAGTTTTCAGATATGTTCCTCCCTCTCTAGAGAATCATTTTGATGGATTTCTAAATACAATATTTCAAGTTTTTTACTGGATTTACATTTCTTGAAATTATTACATTTGTAGCTATATCACATGTTTCTACGAACGTATTATTTAATATAGACAAGTTTCACATGTTTCTGTACCAGATATCACATATTAGTAAATATGATCCACTGGATTTGTTTTCTGGATCAAAGGACAGAGTACAAAATGCGATGAAGTCCCTCTTGATGACTCCTCAGAACAATTTCCGGGTTTTCTTAAATGGTTCGCTTATTTTTGGAGGCTTGGGTGGTGGTGCAGACCGTACGACTTGTATGGTTGACCAAGCATTTGATTATGCTCTGAAGCATGTCATTCGAGCAGAAGATGGTATGCGCTCGAAATATTTCCTCGAGCTTGTTACTGAGTCAATTTACAAGTCAGGATTTGTAAATCGAGTTCTTGAAGTCCAGAAGCTTGATATTATTGACATTGAAGGGGCAATTCATTTATATTATGATATTGTTTCTCAGCCTTGTATGGTCTGCAGACAAAAAGGTGAAAAGGAAATATATGCATCTCTGCATTCAATTCCGAGGGATCAAAGCTTAAAAATTGTGAGGGACTACTTGATATCTGCTACCGCCAAGGACTTAAGTATGATGATTAGTTTCAAATCCAGAGAAAATGGAGACCAATCATGTAGCACTGTCTATCTTGAATCAACCAATCAAATTTTTGATTACAAGGTGAACAACTTCTCCAAAATAATTATTACTCATCAGCTTCTAGAAATAAAATGGGTGCTTTTTATCATCAAATAAGATTCACGTTTTTATCAATTTGATCTTTTAACTAAAAGTACACATTTCCTTTTTCTACAATCTTCAATAAATTATTGGCATTATTTATTGAAATCATATTAACTTGAACTACATTACTAGATTTAGTTTTTCTATGTACGTTTTCTCTCTCTTTCTAAAATTATAGATATTTTTATAAGCTATGCATAATCATGCAGAAATGCTTTTTATGCATATTGTAATGCGGAATGGCCTATGGATCATTAGGTCGTATAGAATTCACATGGAACCTACTTTTATCACCTGTTGCCTTCTCTATAAATATTGCTGATGTTGATAAACGTGTAGGAAAATAAATTTAATATGCCGAGTTGAAAAAATCAGTAGTTTTAGAATTATCTTTATGCATTGTATCTATTCTCATTTCATTCATGGCTCATTTAAATGGAAATTTTCTAGGCATCTTTTATTGACCTGGACATGAAACCATTGAAGAAAATGGAGTACTACTACGAGTTAGATCAGCGGATAGTCAGCTGCTATGTCGAGATGAAGAGAGCTGCCGAAGAAGTTGACAATAGTGAGAGCATCAAGGAAACTTCTCATATTAATTTAATGTCGTGAAGATGCTTCCTGTATCAAAATGTAATATAATGCTGGTAATTTATAGTCCTTTAAACTGCCTTTCATGTTTCTACTTGTGTAACAAATATATGAGCTTGGCGTGCCATAGCATCTCAGTTTACTTTTTGGGACTTCATCGGCGGCATCTAATTTAAAGTTCTATTGCCTATGTTGAGTTCTGAATACTTGAAACTGTCAACTTTGTGTGTTCATGCTTGTGCATGTGTATGTTATGCAGGTAAAGTTTTACAGACATGACTTTTCTTAAGTGGAAATTAAGCTATTAGCTGGATTAAATTATTATTATTATTATTATTGGATGCTCAGACTAGGAAATAAATACATATCTGCATAACTTGACCACCTGTCGTTTCTTCATTATCATTTCTCCTCGTCATCACAAACATTGATCTGAATAAACTTCTGTTGCCCAATGAATATCTCTCGTGTTTTGGTCCCAACTCTGGCAATATCTAGCTCGAAGGACACTTGATTCCTCATCATCACAATCTTTAGATGATCGATTTGAGAATATGTGGTTGAAGTGTTTGATTGAATTTCCCCCACTAATTAAGGCCGTAGAATGTGGTTGAGGGCACAAAATTAAGAAGCATATTGTGCTCTCTTTAATATATATGCCATTTGTTTATGTTTGAGAATTTAGATTATTACTTTTAGAATATGGGGTTGACATATTTGATTGATTTTGACCCAATGTTTAATGTGGTAGAATGTGATTGAGGGCACAAAATTAAGTTGCATATTCGTGCTTTCTCTTTAATATATGTCATTTATGTTTGAGAACGTAAATCAGTAATTTGTCACTTGTCAGTGTTAAGGATACGAAAATAATTTCATATTGTCCTCGATCTTTTTTTTTCTTTTTTTCGTATTTTCTATTATTACTAGTTTTTTGTTCGTACATTGTACGGGTTATAGTATTTTGAAGGTATTGTTAGCGTGATGTGAAGTCTTGTAGATATTTTCGTAAATGATCAGAATAAAAATAAATAAATAAATAAAAATTCTTGTGCGCACTAAGATGAAAACAATATATATTTCAAAATGTTAAAATGTTAGTTGAAATTTTATTGCAAATGTTATTCTTATTGTTTATATATATAAAAAAAAAGGGTTTCGTATCTCCATGAAATCATGGAGATAGATACCGTATCTCCATGATTTCATGGAGACAGGGAATCATGGAGACGGTGTCTATCTCTATGATTTCATGGAGATAGACACAATGTCTCCATGAAATCACGGAGACTTCACGACACGGATGTCTCGCGTCTCCATGAAATCATGGAGACCCGGCCGTGTCTCCGTCCGTGATTTCTTGGAGACACCCGTGTTTCCGTGAAATGTGTTTCCGTTTTTTTACAATACTATTAATAACATTTTTTTCAACTAAAATTATAGCTACCATACAAATTTTTTTCCCCTTCTTACTGTCTTCGTGATTTCATGGAGTCACAGTCCGTGTCTTCGTGAAAGCACGGAGATACGGAAACATCATGAATGAACATGTTATCTATCCAGTATCTGAGCTCTAATCCCAATTTCTCCCCATTATTAGGTCAGATTCCATCTACATCGGGTGAAACAGGGGCCAGAATGGTTCTTATGAAGAAAACGGCAATTCTCAGATTAAACAATCAAGATATAACAACTATATGCTTTCTGATGTTCCAGGAAGCAATTCAGATGCAACGAAGGGTGATATCCCTGCATATGGAGTATCGAGTATCGCAAGTGTCATTCCTAGTTCCAAGTACTTGAAATCAACACTTGCTGGATGAAATTGTTAATGTTAGACAAGCTATTATAAAGCAACATAAAAGAATTAAGTTTATTCAAACTGCCAAAGAAACTGATGGAGTGTTGGGGAATGAAATCTCAGACCCTTCTGCAGCTGTGACATCTTAAATACTGCAGGAGTCGAGTAGCATCTCCCCTGGTGAACTTTCAGCAGCCAAGAAGCAGGACGTGCAAGATAAGTTGGACGAGGTACCATCTGTCTGTTGTTATCTTATGTCTCAACTTGCTAAATACTGTGAATTAACTCCTTTCATCAAGGAAAAAGATCAATACTCATTCTCAGGGGTGGACCCAGCACCTGGCCAGCCCTCGAGGCCGCCCGTGCTGGGTCCGCCGAAGTCACTGCTTCAGCAGCGGGAGCCAGAAAATGGAGAAGAAGCGGGCGGAGCTGGTAAGCTAGCTGCAGTCCACCATTAGCCAGGGGCCCAAGTCTTGTCGTGTTAAATATTCATAAACGATCTTGCTCTTACGATGTTGACCGGTCAACGTCCGCCCGGGCTGGACTTGACGGCTGGGTCCGCCACTGCTCATTCTGACTTGATAATCTGACTTTTAGTTCATTTTTTCTCTGTACCTATGAATTTCATAATGATGTTAATCTGAAACAGTTAATTTTCAGTAGATGCATGCTANTTAAATATTCATAAACGATCTTGCTCTTACGAGGTTGACCGGTCAACGTCCGCCCGGGCTGGACTGGACGGCTGGGTCCGCCACTGCTCATTCTGACTTGATAATCTGACTTTTAGTTCATTTTTTCTCTGTACCTATGAATTTCATAATGATGTTAATCTGAAACAGTTAATTTTCAGTAGATGCATGCTATATACCTCAGTACTTAATATAGAATCTGTTGAATTGATTTCTCCATGTTAGTTATTGTGCTCCAATCAACGCAAATTTCGGGTTCAGTTGACACCACACTCAACAAACCAAATCCTAAACCAAACCTTTATCCAAAATGGACGCTTTCTAGTTCCCACAAAGGGCAATGGTGTGGGAATAAGGTAGCCTCAAGAATCAGCCACTAAGGCTAGAGAAAAGGAGAAGAAGAGGGTACGGGGGAGCACAAAGCACGAACTGGGAAGCACGAAGCAAGTGACACAACCTTCTCTCTTGTTC
>CAIGRP010091505.1:0-15075 GCA_903798385.1 Fraxinus cuspidata | reverse complement strand
TTGGAGTAGTTTTAGTCACATACTTGGCATGAAGTTTGGTCCACAATTCAGAAATAGTTTTAGTTTTACCAATACTTCTAATCACATTTTTAGATAAGTACAAGAAAATAGTACTCCAAACAACTTCTTCAAGTTCGGCTTTCTTTGTAAGAATTAAGTCAACATGTCAACTATCATCCAAAGCTTTCACACATCTCATTTGCATTAAAATAACTTTCATTTTCTAACTATACAAGTTAAAATCAATTTTTCCATCAAACTAACTAACTTCAAATTTTGCAGAAGCCATGTTATAGTCAAGTCAGACTTACAGGCCAAAGACAATTTATACAAATATGTAAAGAACAGCAAGAGTACAGATTGGGGACAATCAGAAAATCATAGTAATACACTCAGTAGAACAAGATTTTCAAATATCAAGCACTTGCAAAGAATATGCAGATCAAAGCTATAAAGAAAACACAGTAACAGAGATGACAAAATAATGTTTCACTAATCTCTCCAACAAGATTCTCCAAGTACACACACATACTTGATTTATCTTAGATTCCAAGAGCCTCGATGGAGTCATTGGACAAAGATTAATCTCAAGGGGTTTCAATGGTGTCTGAAAAATTAAGAGAATGATCAAGAAACCCTAACTTCAGAAACTAAACGTTACAAAAGTTAAACATCTCACCAAGCGAGTTTACATAAACTCGTTTTCTTTTGATTTTCTTAAAAATAGATCCAGAAACTTCAGGATCTGAAGCAGATCTACCTCTTTCTTCAAAGATTCGGGTATCTTGTTCCTTAGTTCAGGATCTGATACCACTGAAAAGCCAGGACCACATGATATAAGAGTTGAGAAACAAGATTAATCGAATCAAACAGAAAGTAAACTACGAAAAATTAAAGATTGACACCAAAAAATTATTTCAGCCAAAGCCCCGGAGGTTCGTGACTACTTCTAACACCTACATTCCCCGTTGAGCATCCAAGAAATAGATTATGCTCAGTAGCACTAAAACGGCCCAAAATGGCAATGAAAATTACAAATGTTCAGAGAGATGAAACAAGATACTTTCATCTCTCAAATATAGTAATAGATCTACAAAGAATCACCAAGATATCTTCAAGAAAACCCTTTCGAACTATACCAGAACTAACAACAGAGAAATCACATAGATTCTCATAATATTCACTCAGGGTATTATACAATGAAGGTTACTCTATCACACACAACACTTAAAATCAGAGATTTTAAGTTAATCAAATGAATTGCAGCAAACCTTAGCCCCTCTTCTTTCTCTTTCTCTCTTTTTTTCCCAAAAATGAAGGAGCATCAGAAGACTCCAGAATACATGAACAGTTACAGGAAAACAAGAGTCATCGAGCCCAAGTAAAAATGATTCACCATCCAATGACTAGAAAAGATACACGTGTTAATCATCCAAGGAGAAAACATTTTATACCTAATAAAAGTATATTTCCCTAAAGAAAACACGATTTTATAGTAATAACAATAATATTGGGAGCACAACAGTGAGAACCAGTGTTTGACTCTCCACCTTGCTACCAGAATTAGGACCATCAGTGCATCCAGGAGCATTTTCACATTTCATTTTCATTTGCTTTATGTACATGTATAAGAATGACAAAGAATTAAAAGAAAAGAATTTGTGGTAGTTCATAAATTTGTTTAAGGGAATCACTTTAGTACCCATGTCACATGGATTATTATGTGTAGCAATCTTTTCAATTTTTATTATTTCCTTAGAAATAACAGTTTTAATGAAGTGATATTTAACATCAATATACTTTGTTCTATCATCAAACATCTTTGATTATCTGAAAACATAATAGTTCCTGCATCAACAAATCCAAGTTCGGATATATATATATATCAAGCTTCAGTAGATGACAATGCAACAATCTTTTGTAATTGAGACTTTTAGCTTCTGACAGTACCACATAAGACATAAAAATAGGATGAAATTGATTTCATATTCTCTATCACCAGAAAAGTCTGAATGTGTATATCCCTTTGAAATCACACCCTTCTTATTTTATTTAAACACTAAGTCTAAATCTACAGTACCTTTTAGGTACCTTAATAACCATTTCAAGGCATTCCAGTGATCTTCTCCAGAATTACTCATAAATCTGCTTAATATACTAATACTATAAGCAAGGTCAACCCTAGCACAAATCATTAAATACATTACATAACATATAGCATTAGCATAAGAAATTCTAGACATCCTATCATATTCATCTTCAATTTTAGGACAACAATCTGAAGATAGTTAGAAATGATTTGCAAGAGGTAAGTTACAGGTTTGCAGTCATACATATTGAATTTTTCAGAATTTTACTCACATATGTTGGTTTAAAAGTACCAGGTCCTTTTCTTTATTCTTTACATTCTTCATACCTAAGATCTTCTTGGCAGGGCTAAGATCCATCATATCGAACTCAGATTTCAACTTCAGTTTAATATTTTCAATTTCAACCTTATTGCAACTAGCAAGCAGCATATCATCCACATAAAGGACCAAATACAAGAATTTTTTACCTCCATTACCTTTTCAGTACAAGCAAGTGTCATATTGACTTCTTTTGAAGCCTAATTTTAGGACAAATGTATCAAATTTTTGTACCATTGTCTGGGGACTTGCTTTAAACCTTACAAATTTTTTTTTAACAAACACACAGTATTTTCAGGATTACCTTTCTCAAAACCAAAAGGCTATCTCATACAAATAATTTCATCAAGTTCACCATATAAGAATGCGGTTTTAACATCAAACTGATCAAGTTCTCATTTAAATGGAGCAACAAGGGCATGTAAACATCTAATAATAGTGTATTTCGGAACAGGAGAAAATGTTTCAGTGTAATCAATACCCTCTCTTTAAGTAAAACATTTTACTACTAGTCTAGCATTGTATCTAGCATTATTACACCCACTTTCTCCCTGTTAAATTTTATAAATCCATTTACAATCTATTAGTTTCTGCTCTTTAGGTCTTTCAACAAGTTCCTATGTTTTATTTTTAATCAATGAGGCCATTTCATCTACCATGACAGCTTTCCAATTTTCGCTTTCTTTAAAATTCATGGCATCATCATAAGAGTTTGGTTCATTTTCTGAAAATTCTTGATAAGTAAACAAAGAAACAAAATTATCATTGTCAAATCTGGTGGAAGGTCTAATATGCCTCTTCTATCTATCCCTTGTGAGTTGATATTCATCAAGGGATAACTCTGCATGATCAGATTGATCAATATGATCAATTTCTTGTTCAGTTTCAGTTTCAGGCAAAATGACAGTTTCTATTCAATATTCTCAACAACAGACCCAGAAGTATCCTGGTGGTTACTGGAGGACTCCACCTCAACTTGAACATCTTTATCAGCTAAAAAATCATCTTTTCCTTCAAGGCAATGCATCAAAAATTCATTAAAAATGACATCTTTCTAATTATTACTTTGTAACCCTTTTCAAATTTAGCCCACAGTTTGTACCCTTTTACATGTTCATAATAACCCAAGAAAATACATTTAAATGATATAAGTTCTAACTTTCCAATGTTTTAATGATCATATGCAGCTCAACCAAAGACTTTCAGGTAAGAATAATTCACAGAGTTACTTGACCACAAAACTTCAAGAATAGCAAAATTCAAAGCACTTGTAGGACTCCCATTAATGAAATAAGCTGCAGTCTTAACTACTTCGTCCCAAAATATTTATGGAAAACCAGAACTCAAAAGCATTCATCTAACTTTATAGCAAAGTTCTGTTCATTCTAACAGCTATACCATTTTGTTTTGTTGTGTAAGTGACAGTTCTATATCTCAAAATGTCATGCCCTTTATAAAAATTATTGAATTCATGAAAAAAGAATTCCAAGCCATTATTTCTTCTCATGATTTTTATTTTACGATCAGTCTTATTTTCAAGCGGGGTTTTCAAGTCCTTAAAAATAGAGAATGTTTCATCTTTAGATTTCAACAAAAACACCCAAAATTTTCTTGAAAAATCATCAATTATTAACGTGTAATATTAGAAGCCAGATAAGATAGACACAACAGCAAGACCCAACAAATCAGCATGCAAGTACTCAATTTTTTGTTTGGATTTATGAATTCCAGTGGGTAAAGGAAGTTTAACTTGTTTTCCTATAATACGTTGTTCACAAGAATCAAAATCACCAAAGTTTAATTTTCTAAAAATACATTTTGATTGCAGAAAATTCAAATTATTTTTACCAATGTGACCAAGTCTTTCATGCCACAATTTTGCCAAAGCAAAGTTTTCAGATACAACAGAAGCAATCAGGCCCAATAAAGGTTTAGCTTTCAAATAATACAGGCCATGTCTCTTAGCGGCAGAAGCAATCAAGTCATTCCTCCTAAGAATTGTAATATGTTATTTCCCCATATTTATGTGAAACTCCATATCGTTTAACATGCTTAAGGACACTAAGTTCATTTTCAAATCTAAACAATGCTGGTTTCTTTCAACAACAAAAGGTTTCCATTTTCTAATAGTAGTTTAACAATTCAGGTTCCACTTATTTTGCAAGCAAATTTATTTTCCATTATAACCTGCCCTCCTTTGATTTTTTTCAAAATGAATAAAGCAATTTTTGTTTAGACACAAGTGAAAAGAACAGCCAGAATCAAGTATTCATTCATCACTCAGTTTCTTTCCAGCACTTAAAAGAACTAAGCCATTTTCTGTTTTGGCTTTATTATATGCTAAAGTAGTACTCCCTTCTTCAAACTTTTTTCTTTTGCTTCATTTTTCCATTTAAAACAATCTTTAGTAAAATAACCAATTTTACCACAATAATAACATTTCTTGTCCTTAGCGTTATTCTTGGTCTTATTCCTATCAGTCCACCTTTTATTTTCTTTTGAAAATTTTGAATGATGTTCAAATTTATCAAAAGTCTTACCCTTGGACAGAAAATCTACCCCAGTGTAACTGACACTTGACTCAGCCTTGATTTTTTCTACCTTATTTTTGAAAGAATTGATTATAATATTAGTAGTGAGTTCATCTCTACCATATTCAAGAGCAAATTTAATGTTCTTATACATGTTACTAATGGAGTTTAACAAAACTACAGCCAACTGATCTTTTGAAAGTTTTTCATCACAGTTGTCCAAGTCTTGGGTAAGTTTTGTAAATCTATTAAAGTTTTCATTCAAATGAACTGAATGATCCATTTTGAAAGAAAATAATTGTTTTAAAAGAAAACATTTGTTTGGAGTAGTTTTAGTCACAAATTTGGCATGAAGTTTGGTCCATAATTCAGAAGCAGCTTTAATTTTACCAATACTTTTAATCACATTCAGATAAGTATAAGACAATGTACTCCAAACAACTTATTCAAGTTCAGCTTTCTTTGCAGGAAGTAAATCAACTGGCCAACTTTCATCCAAAGCTTTAACACATCTCATTTGCATTAAACTAGCTTTCATTTTTTGACTCCACAAGTTGAAATCAATTTTTCTATCAAACTGACTAACTTCAAATTTTGTAGAAGACATGTTATAGTCAAGTGAGATTCACAGACTAAAGACAATTTACACAAATATGCAAAGAACAGCAAGAGTACAGATTGGTGACAATCAGAAAATCATAGTACTACACTCAGTAGAACAAGATTTTCAAATATCAAGCACTTGCAAAGAATATGCAGATCAAAATTCTAAAGAAAACACAGTAACAAATATCACAAAATAATGTTCACTGATCTCTCTAGCAAGATTTTCCAAGTACACACTTGTACTTTATTTATCTCAAATTCCAGGAGTCTCGCAGGAGCCACTGGACAAAGATTAATCTCAATGGGATTTCAACGGTGCACGAACAATCGATGGAATTATCAAGAAACCTTAACTTCAAAAAGTAAATGTTACAAAAGTTAAAGATCTCACCAAGTTCTTTTGACTTTCTTAAAAACAGATCCAGAAACTTTAGGATCTGAAGCATATCTGCCTCTTTCTTCAAAGACCCAGGTATCATGTTCCTTAGTTGAGGCTCTGATACCACTGAAAAGCCAGGACCACATGACATAAGAGTCTAGAAACAAGATTAATCAAATCAAACAAAGAATAAACATCGGAAATTTAAAGATTAACACCAAAGAATTATTTCGACCGAAGCCCCATAGGTTTGGTGACCGTTTCTAACACCTGCATCCCCCGTTGAGCATCCAAGAAAAGGGTTATGCTCATTTGCACTAAAATAGCCCAAAATGGCAACGAAAGTTATTAATGTTCATAGAGATGAAATTAGAGACTTATCTCTCAAATACAGTGATAGATCTACAAAAAATCACCAAGATATCTTCAAGAAAACCCTTTGAACTATACCAGAACTAACAACAGAGGAATCACACAGATTCTCACAATATTCACTCAAAATATTATAAAATGAAGGTTACTCTATGACACACAACAATTAAAACCAAAGATTTTTAGTGAATCAAACAAAGGAAGCAAACCCTAGCCCTTATTCTTCCTTTTTCTCTCTTTTCTCTCTTTTTCTCCAAAAAACGAAGGAGCATTAGAAGACTCCAGAATACATGAATAGTTGCAGGAACCCAAAAGTCAACGGGCCCAAGTAAAAACAATTCACCTGCCAAGAGACATAAAAGATACACGTGATAATCATCCAAGGAGAAAACGTTTTATACTTAATAAAAGTGTATTCCCCCCTTCTTCGCCACCCCAAAAAAAAACACGATTTTATAGTAATGACAATAATTTTGGGAGTACAACAGTGAAAACCAGGGTTCGAATCCAACAACATTATTATGGTGTGCAACATGTATGCC
Organism: Fraxinus cuspidata; assembly: GCA_903798385.1. NCBI lineage: Eukaryota > Viridiplantae > Streptophyta > Magnoliopsida > Lamiales > Oleaceae > Fraxinus > Fraxinus cuspidata. The sequence goes on along the minus strand of CAIGRP010091505.1, from coordinate 8,237 downwards.
ATAAATATTTTTTACGACATATACCTATGCACGTTGTAAATAAATTTTTTTTTAATTCCCGAAAAAAAAATTCTATCAATCTACACGATATGCTTCACAACTACGTCATAAATATTAAAGTTTTACGATGTGCCCAAAATATGTGCCGTAAACACTTTAAAAAATTGATTTATTTATGACATGACATAAATAATCTATTTTTAGGGCGTGACTTATGTATATGTCGTAGGAGAATGCCATAAGAAGATAATTTTGTTGTAGTGATAATATATATCCCTTCCTTTTCGAACATGATTATTACTACGTACTATAATTAATATTTCTTCTCTTAAATGTTAATAGAAATCACAAATCTAATTAATTAATGGTCCAGTAACTGAAAATTATTAAATTCCAAACAATCACTCAAACCAAATAAAATATTAATATCAAAATCTGAAAATTAAGATGAAAATATCAAACATAGAGCTTATCATTATACTAGCTCCTGTACAATTAACCGAGTTTCATATAATTACAAACACAAGAATTAGATTGTTACAACATCACTGGGTCTTAAAGTGTGGAAAGAACATAGAAAACACTATTGAATCTTTTCAATAATTCTTGATCAGTCTTCTTTAAATCTCCTTCTTCAAACTCGAAGCAAAGATCTACGAAATTTATGTAAGAACGTATGTTCAATAACATAAGCTTTTCTAAGCCTGTAATGAATATGTCATTGTTTATTAAAGGCTTCTCCTAGGGTTTACCCCCTTTAATGATAGATCAAGAGATATTTATAGCCCCAAGAATTAGTTCACAATCTGTGCTCTAATTGCTTATCAAGTAGACATTGAACTAATATACGAAACAAAATCTTCCGTGTCATATAAATGCATGTGATCGCACACGGTGATTAATTGTGATTGCAACTTTTTTAACTTTGGACTTACCGGTGCAAATTTCCCGCTCCATGCGATCACATTTACAAGGTATAATGGAACTTCCTCATCTATAACTTGGTCCCTAGCTTCCTTCTTTGGTTCAAATCAAGTCCCTTTTTATCTGCATCATGTGTCCTTCATCTTTTAATCATTTCACTTTGATCCTTGTCATCAACAATTGTCCATAATTGATCCATTGTAAATTCTAAATAATTGCAATTAAGTCTTCAAACTTTTCAAATGTTGGTTTTTGCTCCCAAACTTGTGATTTTCTTGTGTTTTGCTAGATTCATGCTTCATATTGATCATGTGCAATCAGTTGATATTTAATCACTCCGAATCAGCTCTAATTTGACTCAAAATCATCTCTCTTTTTGCCAATTGCATTGGAGTTGGGTTTTCTCTTACAATTAACATAATTACACTAAAATAGGTACACTGTACACATCCGCTCAATTATGAATAACTAGTCAAGTATAAAAGCATGGATAAGCATGTGTATTAGCAGGCTCCTGAAGCAGGTACAAATGCTGCAATGCAAAATAATGTGGACTACATGGGTGTGGGTACAACCTATTCCCAAATGGTCATGTCTTATTGAATATTGTCGCTAACTTATCTCAAGTCAGTTGTAGGTCCTGGTTCTTTATGTCCCTTGAGGTGAATGAAGTAGATCATAAACTAGCTTTATTTGCAATTATTTCGTGTCGATATGCACTGCTACTTAGATTGTGTACCTGTTTCTATTTCTCTTGTAGTTCATTGGAACTTCATCTAAGAGAATTTCCTTCAAAAACAAAAACGAGTAATATATTTGTATCCACATTTCATGCTTGCAATTAAAACCCTTTAAACTAGAAGTATATTTGCTATTGGACCTATACCAATGTTGAAACTACTCATTTTTTACTGTTTATATTGGTTACCATTTCAAAAACATTTAACCATCCCATTCCATAGTCATAATTTTATTAGAAATTTTTTTTACGAATAGTGAAAGTGCAATAGGCAAATGAACCTACGGATGATGGATCCAGGAATCCAGGTGAGCACGGATGGAGACCGCTCAAATAATCCTACGGATGATGGATCCAGGAATCCAGGTGAGCACGGATGGCTGCTTGAGCGGAAACCATATATAAGGAAAAATAAAAAATTTCGACAACCGCAAGGCATGTCGGGTGCTAGCTCTGCCCCTGCCCCTGAGTCTACCCACCCTTGCTTTCCTTCACCTATATTTGTTTAACTGAAAAAAATCCATCGATGGTTAACTTATAAAGTAAACATATCCCCTAATTGGATATTGATTTAGTAGTATACTATCATGTGATAATTGGATATCAGTTTACACCATGTACCAAGCTTTTGTTTTTAACCATCATTTATATGAAAACTTTGATTTCTTGTATTAAATACCAATTTTCTAAACTCATTATATTCTTTATTCCATAGCTCGATTTTATGTAAATGACCTATATTCTGGTAAAAGTATAAATACTATAAATAATTTTCTAATTATACAAGCAGCTTTTAGTCTCAACTAAGCCGGAAAACTTCCTAATGGCGTTAATGCATGACAAATGAGCCGGCTCAATTTTGTAGGTCAGCTTAACATCTTCCAAGGTAATATCACTGCATGGATTTTCTTTACTGCAGTCAAATTTCATTGCAGTTTCTGTTGCCGAACTCCCATGAATGTCTTGATATGTTACATCACTAATCTTCACGCCTGAAGACTGAAAAATTATGAACACTTTTCAGAATTAATTTACAATTGAATGGTGCAAATTCGTTGATTATTATGATTATCATCATCATCATCATCATCATTTTTTAAAAGAGTTCCTATGTCTTAGTTACCTGATTAGGGCAATTTTGGTCGTCGGGACAGTCATTTTGGTCAATAATTATGGGATTTTCGACATTAACCATGACTAGATGCTGGAAAAGAATATATTTAACAAATTCATTGCTTGGCCTAGCCCATGTCTTCACTCTAACCCGGTTTTGAGTTCCAGTAAAAGTAGCTGATTTAACTGTCACATTTTGAACTCCGAGTTCATGCAATTCCCACCCTAGACTCCCAATGCTGCAAAAAAGTAACAAATATTAATTGACTTAGCTAAATAAAAATTTGGGATACATTACGTTATATAATTACATCCATTGTGGGCTATCGATTTAAATAAAAATTACTTTACATTTTAGTACCTATAGAGACACAATCATCTCTAGTGCCAATTCGAGAGTTCATAATTGTGATTTATGTTGATTTTTCCACGTGAATTCCATCAGTGTTTGGGTTGTTGCCAAGTACAGAAACCTTTAATCCCACCAGCTTGGCATTGTGACATCCATCAACAAGAATGTTGAACTTCTGGCTATTTATTGAAGACAATCCATTCATTATGATGTTAATAGAATTGTAGAAGGTCAATGTCTGAGCAAAAAAATAACCCAAAAATTAGCTTGAAATTAGAATATACAACATGATAAAATGTACAGGCAAGGGTTTATTGGTGATCACTGTTCAAATGAATAAAATCAATTTTCTTGTTTAATAGACCGTTGTTCCTTTTAAGCAATTCTTTCCAAAACTCTTGCAAGCCCATAATTTTGTCCCTTGGCCATCTAGGTTTCCACCAATAACAGAAAATCCAGTCACACTTTCGAACTCATTCCAGTTACCAGAATTTCTATTGAGAATTAATATTACATTTCCACATCAGTAGACTACTCAGGAGCCACTCAACAGTGGTACACCTTGCTGTTATTACCATTTGCCTTGTGTACATTTGGACCACCAAGTTTTTGTATAAAGATTCCAACAAGATCCACAAAATAAGGAACTACCTAACAACCATAGGTTCTAGATTATTCTTGTGACATTGCCTTCAATTATATAATTCAGCTACAGCTAAATGAACTGCATTGAATTCAGTTTTAAAAACTTGATCATTATCTTGCTTTCATTTAAAATTTAACTTGGTATCAGAGCCTACCATGGCCAACACTAGCAACACACCACAAAATGCTGACTGTTTCACTGCTCCTGCATCTCTTTCCAATAGCAGTGCTGCACCACTACTTGGAAACAATCACCTCACATCATTTGGTGTCAACCTTATCCAAATTGTGTTTGTGAAGCTAGACAAGAATAATTTTGTGCTCTGGAAAAATATGATTCTCCCAATCATTCGAGGACACAGTCTGGAAGGATATATTCTTGGGACAAAGGTGTGCACTCAAGAATTCACTAGCACTCAAATTACTGTTGAATCTGGAACCAGTGTTGAGATGGGTAAGAATCTAGAATATTGCCAATGGATGTCCACATATCAGCTGCTAATGGGATGGCTTTAATGTTCAATGACACCGGATATAGCCATTAGAGTAATGGGTACAACAAAATCAAATGAATTATTGACTGCTATTGAGGAGAGTTATGGAGTCCAAAATAGATCTAGGATCACATTTCTCACTGGTGAACTCCAAAAATCAAGGAAAGGAAGTATTTAAACAAAATCAAGCAGCTTGCTAATAATCTGGAAATTGTTAGCAAACCTATCACTCAATGAGACTTGATTACTTAAGTTTTAGCAGGGTTTTGATGAAAACTATACACCAATTGTTGTCCAAATCAACAGCAAGGATCGTATCTCTTGGGGAGAACTTCAATCCACATTGATGACCTATGAAAGCAGACTAGAACACCTCAACTCAATCAGAAATGAAATGGCAGGGATAAGCATTGACCAAACCTCAGCTAACCACTCTCAGAGGTTTGATTTTAGTCATCATCACTACAGGACCAACATGCCAAATATGGAGGGATGGTTTACAAACTTCAATCATTACAGAAGTGGCAGAAGAGTCAGAAACAAAGGAGGAAGCTTACATAGAGGTAATAGACCAGTTTGCCAAATATGTGGGAAAATTGGGCACAAAGCAAATGTGTGTAACTTCAAATATGATAAAAGATACACTGGGACATCACCAAATCAACCGATCAGCTACAACTCTTCACCAACAGCTCTTATAGCTTCTCACAACACCATGAATGATCCAGCATGGTTTGTAAACACTGGAGCTAGCAACCACATCACTTCTGAGAAAAGGAACATCATCTCAGCTAGTGAGTACACTGGTAAGGAAAGAATCATGTTAGGAAATGGAAACAAGTTACTCAATTCACACTTTGGAACCACACACATACCCGCCTTAAATGATAAAACATTGGTACTGAACAACCTGCTACATGTGCCTGAAATCAAGAAAAATCTTGTTAGTGTCTCACGGCTAACTTAAGATAATCAGGTTTTCATGCAATTTCATCCTAACTGTTGTTTTGTCAAGGACCTGTCAATGAAGGAAGTGATACTATGAGGGAAGCTTAAGGAAGGGCTATATCACCTAGAGTTTCCTCACCAAAGCACATCAACAGTCAAACTCTTCAAATAAATCATACTGCAACCTTTCCTCTGCTTATTTCAGTCAAGAATCTTCAACTTTTCTTAGTCAAAATTCCCTTGTTAATTCAAGTCATGAGTCTTTAATTTCCAACGTTGATGTATGGCACAAAAGGCTTGGTCATCCCTCCAGCCAAGTGATGACTCAAGTGCTTAAAATATGTAATCTGAAAACAAAAGAAAATAACATGAAATCATTCTGCAATGCATGTCAACTTGGAAAGTCTCACATGTTACATTTCTCTTTGTCTTCATCATATGCCAAAAACTCCCTTAGAATTAGTATATACTGATATATGGGACCAACACCAGTTCTGTCAACATCTGGATTCAGATATTACATAACCTTTCTTGACGATTTCAGTAGGTTCAACTCGATTTACCATCTAAAGCAGAAGTCAGAAGCTTTGAATGTGTTCAACCAATTCAAGAAACTTGTTGAAAATAAATTGAACAACAAAATAAAAACATTGCAGGCTGACTGGGGAGGTGAATATAGAACTTTCTCAAACCTTTTGAGAAAAGAAGGCATAGAATTCAGATATCAATGCCCCTATACTTCAGCCCAAAATGGTAAAATAGAAAGAAAACATAGGCATATAACTGAGACTGGTTTGACACTCCTAGCTCAAGCCCAATTGCCTTTAAGATATTGGTGGGACTCCTTTCAAACTACCACATACCTCATAAATAGACTACCTACACTCACTCTTGAATTACAATCACCCTACCAAGTTTTATACAAAAAAGAGCCTAACTATAGAACCTTAAAGGTCTTTGGGTGTGCCTGCTATCCTTGTTTGAGACCCTATCAAAGACACAAATTCAGCTTCCACTCTACAAAATGCATATTTCTTGGCTACAGTGACTTCCATAAAGGCTACAAGTGTTTGAGCTCAATGGGAAGGTTATACATCTCAAGATGTGTTTTCAATGAACTTGAGTTTCCCTTTGAGTCCTTACTTACTGTAAAAAACCATTCCAAGTCTGCAGTTTCTGAACTAGGAGTGCCATACATTCATCTTCTATCTGAATTCAAAAACTCAATCATAGCCTCCAGTCCTAATACAACTCAGCCTGAAACAACCTATGTTCAGCATCACTCACCCTCTTCCGTAAGTAACAATCAGCAGGAAAATGCTTTCCATGATAACAACACTGAAAACTTCGACAGAAATGTAACAAAGGAGAATATTGAATCAGAACCTATAGAATCAACATCTGATATACTGCAGAATAATGAAAGGATTGAAGGTGTTCAACAACCAGCTGAAATTGAGATTGAGGGAAGGCAAAGAATTCAAAATGAGTATCCTATGATCACTAGATGTAAACTTGGGTGTTCAAACCTAAAGCTTACTTAGCAAATTCAGCTAAAAATATTTCACAACTGTCTGAACCAAAACAATGTGAAAGAGGCAATGTTGAGTGCAGACTGGAAAAAAACTATGGAAAAAGAATACATTGCTTTAATAAAGACCAAACTTGGAAAATTGTGCCTCCATCACTAACCTACAACATAATGGGAAATAAATGGAACTTTTAGTCCAGTCATTAAGCCATCAACTCTAAGGATTATACTCACTCTGGCAGTTGCTAAGGAATGGACCATCATGCAAATAGACATTAACAATGCCTTCCTAAATGGAGAACTAGAAGAGACAGTATATATGAATCAGCATGAAGGATTTGTAGACAAATCAAAGCCTGATTATGTATGTAAGCTCGAAAAAGCCCTCTATAGATTGAAGCAGGCACCTCGGGTCTGGAATGATAAACTGAAGGCAACATTTCTGAGCCTAACGTTCAAGCAATCTCTAGCTGACACTTCATTGTTCTATTTCAAAAATGAAAGATAGGTGATCTTTGCTCTCATCTATGTTGATGACATTATTGTTATTGACAAGGACAAGGATCTGGTGCAAGGGTTTATAGATACATTGAACTGAAATTTGCACTAAAAGATTTGGGAAGATTGCATCACTTTCTTGGAGTAAAGGTAGTATGTCATAATTCAGGTCTTCACCTTACTCAGACAAGATATATTACTAACTTGCTTAAGAGATTTGAGCTGCCAAACTTGAAACCTTGTCCTACACCTATTACTGCTGGCAAAACAATCTCCAAATCTGATGGTAAAATATTGGCTGAACCCTCAATCCACAGAAGTGCAGTTGGAGCACTACAATACCTCACAAATACCAGACTAGATATCACATTTGCAGTTAACAAATTGAGTAAATTTTTGCAAACTCCAACCTCTATACACTCGCAGGCAATGAAAAGGGTGTTAAGGTACCTTAAAAGAACCATGAACCATGGCTTATGGATTCAAATAAGCGACAGATTGAGCATGAATGGTTACTCAGATGCAGATTGGGCCTCTTGTCCGGATGATAGAAGATCAACAACAGGTTACATCATTTATCTGGGAGAAAACTTGATAGCTTGGTCTTCAAAAAAGCAGCATGTTGTGGCACGATCAAGCACAAAGTCGAAATACAGGGCCCTTGCATCCACTGCTTCAGAAATTACCTGGATTCGGTCATTGTTTCAAGAGCTGGAACTTCCATTAGCAGGAACTCCAACTCTGTGGTGTGATAATATTAGTGCAGGTGCCTTGGCTGCCAACCCTGTTTACCATGTCAGAACAAAACATATGGAGCTAGACATTCATTTCATCAAAGACAAGGTGCTTGCAAAGAAACTAGAAGTGAGATATGTACTTACTTCAGATCAAATTGCAGACCTAATGACTAAAGGGCTAAATCACCCAAGATTCATATTCTTGAAAGACAAGCTTGGAGTTACCTCCGTACCGTCCAGCTTGAAGGGGGGGGGG
>CAIGRP010091500.1:0-16087 GCA_903798385.1 Fraxinus cuspidata | reverse complement strand
AATTATATAAAACTTGGCCACAATATCATTTGGTGAAAATTTTTAATTTGTACAACAGAATTATATATGTTTAGTTTGAACAAAATAATTGTTATATTTAAATTTTTGACCTTTTTTGATTCTTTTTTTTTTTTTCAAAATTTCTCTCTTCTTTTCAACAACACATTTTTCAATAAAATAATATTACACGCAAATTCAAAATTTTTCCTTATTTTTAATCACGCATTCTCCATCAAATCACTATTCCAAAATGCATTTTTTTGCAAAAAAAAATAGCATCAAACGGGGGCTTAATATTTTATTGTTGCCAACGGTCGACGGCCGCTTGTGCTGACTCAAAATCCTAGATTCGCCCCTGGTCACTGAGTTATAGTTGATGTAGTACATTGGGTAATTTAAGATTTAAGACTTCTCTCAATCTTAGCACTTGGTTATGTAGTTTATTGAGATGCTCTTATAACCACTCAGTATTACTGCAACTTGGTTGCATCATGTAGTCCTTGTACTTCTAGTCTGCTACAGTGAAAAAGGTATCAACTGTTGATATACCCGACATGGAGTGAAAGCAATATCTTTACAATGACAATGGAAAGTATTTTTTGTTTCTCCATCTTAACTAGTTCAACAAATTGTAACTGTTAATTTGGCCTGCTAAATTGCCACACAAAGTAATTCTGTTGATTGTAATAGTTCCAATATGTTTAACATGATATTATAGTTAAGGCTGCAAAAGTGTGAGCCAAGTTGATAGTTGTCTGTGCTCAGCATGCCTTTGTTGATGATGCAGAATGTGTAAAAAAATAAAAATAAATAAATAGAGCACATATTATATTTTATATATGGAAGGATTTGGAGCAAATACTTTGATGGTTAGGTTGAAATTTATGTTTTTTTTATTTTTAAATATTTTTAAGGTGCTTGAACTTCTTATGGTTTTGAAGTTAATGGTATTTTGAAATATTAGTATTCTTGGACGTGTATAAAATATCTTCAGTTTGTAGAATCGTTCATTAGGTTATATCAGTTGTTGTTCTGATATTTATTATTAGAAGTGTGAATTAGTGTTGGAGAGATCAGAACTTAGAGTGGATCTAAACCAAGCATATTGTTGTAGGAAATTACGTTATTGATAGATGTAATGGAAGTTCGTTTTTTCTCAGTCTACCATAGAGCTTTCCTGTGAACTCTATAATATGTTCTCTTACAATTGATTAAAATTTTATGCGTGTCTCTTTTAAAGTTTTCTTTACCCTTCTACTTCTCCATTTCAAAGAGATATATAGCCCTGTTTGGTTTAGATAAAAATAGATTTTGAGTAGATTTTTATAAATGTTGACAAAATGTGTAGTTAAAATTCATTGTTGATTCTGACTTATATTTTAATCAGCTTTTCTAGCCAAACCACACAGACAAACAGGGGCATAGTTTACATTGTAGATCTTTCTTTAATGTTTTCATGATGACATATTAATAATTTTGTGGTAAAGATCTATTGCTTATCAGGGTCTTATATATGGCTGGGTTCGGAGCAAATTACTGTGAAGTTTAGGCTGAATTTTACTAGCTATTGGATCTTATAATAAACAATGTTCGATTGAAAATATTTTGGCAGATGGGTCAATGTTGGATTACATACTCTTACATTCTTCTCGGTTTCCTTTGAATTACAAGGCTTCTTATTTCTTATCCTTCAACCAAATCTTCCATAATATAATGTTGAGCATGTGTGTTTTGAGGATACATGAAGGACTGCAAACAAAGGTAATTAAGTGCTTGTTTGGATTCTCCACTAATTTTCAACCACACATTATTAAAAAAAAAAAAAACTCGTTTTTCACATTTTCCTATAACTTTATCCTACTTTTTAACCACACATTCTAGAAAAAAAAAATCACTTTCAAATAATCTCTCCCACTAAATTGTTCATGATTAGATCAATATGTCAGCATCTTCTCATGCATCTGCTGCACCTGATTACAGGCTTTACAGGAAGGTTATGCAGAGTGGCATAGTACTCTGTTCCTTGCATGAAATGTAGAAAACCAAGGGTGCCTCAAGTATGTCGCTCGCTTTGTAAAAAAGGACAAAACTGAAATCATTTAGGTTTAATATTTGATATTGTCACTAAATGATGCAATGTTTGGGGAATGTTTGGAAGGACTTGAAAAGTGAAAATCTCATTATGAGACTAAGAAGCTGTTTTAGATTTATTTGGATAATTTTCTGAAAGTGCTTTGTCTGGTTATAAGAGCTTTTGGAGAAAACTGGTCCAAGGCGGCTTCCTCATAGAACTCTCTAGGAAAAAGCAGAAATTCTGCCAAACATGCCCTTAATTGAACTACCCGACAATTAGGATTCAATACTGCCAAACATACCCTTAATTGAACTACCTGACATTTAGGATTCAATACTATCTTATTTTAGGGAATGATAAACTGGAATTGACTGTAATGACTAATGAGTTCTGATATTGACAAAAATTCCCCCCTGTTATATCTGCTTCTGCTTATGCACTAGCCCAACCAAAACTAAGAACCTCCCCTCCTCTCCTCTTCCGCTGACCCCAACCATCACTGTCGAACATGTTTAGATTCCAACACCACCCCTTGCTTCTTGGCTTCAACCTGTAGGTTTGTCATTATCTCTGACAGTAGCTGTACTATCTATGAAGAACACTGTTGATGTCTCTGAGCAAATAGATAGAGAGTGATGGACTACAGCAGGGTCACCGTGCAGTATAAAGTGGTCTTCTCAGTTTCTGTATGTAAATCCCTGCAAATACGTTAATTTCAAACATTACATCTTTTTTAAGCAGTTTATATCTTTGGTTATCATATGTCTGTACTAGTACAACTTCTCTAACTTTGGATAGTTCACTTAAGTAATTAAAATGTCATCATTTTTTTCTCTTCTACCTACTTGTTTTGCTTGTCTATGGAATTCTTATTTCATCTTTAAGATGACTGTATATTCTTGTTAGATTCTTCTATTTTTATGTTCATGTCCGGTGTACGAAGTATTGTATTCATGATATGCACGTGTAATGTAGTGAGGAGATGTTTGGTGTGCAGGATTGAATGGCATTCATGAGTAGTGAGAGAGACGTGTGTTAAAAATTTGTTTGATGCATCACAGATTGTGATTGAAGAGTACACACATACGATACTTGGTGTTTTAGAGAGGTAATTGGGAGAATCCACATGAATCTTATATGGTGATAAGACTGAAGGCTTTCACTGGAGGCACAAAATAACCCCTCTATAGAAAATTCAGTGTAGGGGTAATTGAAGAAGTAACAAGTTTGGTCAGGTTACTGTTTCACAATTATGGAAGTACTTGGGATTAAATGAAGGTTTGCCACATTTTATTTGAATAGCCCAACTGCAAATAATTTTTTGTTCTTGATCAAAGTTAAAGAAAAAACGCAATTTTTACTTGAAATGGTAGATGAACCAACATAATTTAGCTTCAAATAAAAATTGAAATAAGATGCTGAAGAGATATTTGGTATGTTGAACTCGTAGAGCACTAAAAGCAATGTATTGTTGAGTTTCAATGCTGCATTGTGTAGGGGATTGGGAAGGTTTCCAAAATGTTTTTCAAAATTGTACATCAGCTCGTTGTATGGGATTCTAGCATATCGCTATGGTCAGGGGTGGAGTTAGGGGATGACGGGGTGTTTCTTTTCACACTGGATTAATATTATAATACCATTTAGTAATGTGTATCGAAAATATTTAGATGAAATTGCACACTTTTCTGTCAACAAAGACACAAAAGCGTGCAAGTCTTCTAACGCCGCTCTGAAATCTCACTTAGATTAAAATTTAGATTTTAATTTCTATCAGATCTATATATTCTTCACTGTACGGAAAATTGTATAGCATTGAACATTATTAATAAAAAAAAATTAAAATCTTGTTTTATATACCTTCCACCACGAGCAGGACTACGAACAAAATATGCGCGGTTGTTCTTTACATAGCTCTTTTTTAATCATTGCACAACATATCGAAATATCCTACATGCTTTAAATTTAGAAGTTTTATATGATCGATTGATATGCGTGAAGGTATTAGGATTTTAACTACAATTTATCAGTAGTTAATATTTTGTTTTCTGAGTATTATTTTTAAAATAAATTTTAATTCTTATAACCAGGAAAAGATGAGGTAAATTTTATCTCAAAATATTTGTGTCACTCGACTTCTCTCTAAATCTAGAGCATGCGTTTTATGGAATACTCTGTGCGTTGGTGTTTAGCCATAGAAGAACCGGGTTGGTGGTTCATCCATAGAAGAAGAACCGGTGGTTGATAATGACTCTTCTTCATCAACAATGCGCGTTCCCTTCGAGCTCCGTTTGGAAACCATAGGACGCTACGTAAATGATAATGCTACCGAATTTTTTGAGAAAAAAAGGAAGAACCACTGATATCAAGATTTACTTGTGTGAATTTTAGTGCGGCAGATTATGATACTCGGAAGTTACAGACATGAGCACTTTAAAGAAGATGTCGTTGATGCCATAATTGAGAATGCACGCTTTCTATATAGCACGGACAAGAAGAAAGCATTAGTTATCAAAATAAGGAAGTGTGTCGCGTATATTGATGATTTAAGTTGGTTAGGGTTGGAGTTGGATGAATTTCCGCATTTTCTTTGATGTACCAGGGGAATTGGATGAGATCATGGCAGTTAGTGGCGGACGTTGACATTTTGAGTTATGGGATACAATAAAACTTTCAAAATAGTTGCAAAAAATTATAGTGTTTGATATCTTATTACAATTATTCTCTACATGTTCATATACTTTGATGACGTTTCATAATTACATCATTTTCAATACAAATGAAAGGGCAACATAATTCCCACTCCACTCATTCCATCAACTTTCCATGACAACTCAACCCCCAGCAACATTCATTTCCATAAATTCATAATCCCAGCAACTCAATTATATAATTATGAAACAAATCAAATAAACATAATTCCAAGCAACTCAATTTCATACGTTAGGGGATAAAAATTCCACATTGAAACTTATTAGGGTTTGTATTGCTCCTCTTAAAAAGATTGATCTTTCAAGATGAAACCAAAATTTTTAACATGATATCAGATCTCATTAAACTCAAATGAGCAATTTGATCAAATTAAGACTAAAAAAAAAAAGAGCGCATGAATTTCAAGATTGATTCACTCAAACGAGCTATCACAAAATCTATGGAGGCATGGATAAAAATTTCACATCGAATAAAGATGAAAACATAGACTAACTTATAAGAGTTTGTGTTAATCGTTTTAAATGGAACCACGTGTCTTAATACTAGAAACCCTCAATTTCAAGTTTCAACAAATAAATATAATATCAAATAATCACTCAGTCATAAGTGAGAATCCGAAAGCCCTCAATTTCAAATGGGTTTTTGCCATATATCAAACAATCAAACAAGCACAGTTGCATACTAGCAACCATACATCACTTTGATGGAAGATTTGAAGAATTGGGCATATGGGAGCCGATCGGTGCAGGTGAAGTCATGGGGTGAGCAGGCCGCACGGAGCGGCGGACTAAGTGACCGGAAGACTCTGAAATGAAGGGTCACGAGTCACAAGTTGATGTCGCGGATGGGAATTATGTGAAAGGTGAAGTTGGAATTGGGCTTGTGGGTGAAGGGTTACGGTCGCAATGTTGGAATTGGGCTTGAGGCGTATTGGATTTTTTAATTTGGGCCATTTTTTCTTAAATAATTGGATATTTAAAAAAAAAAAAAAAAAACCCATTTTCTAGAAAATTGGTGGGTCACGTGCCCTACTGTGACCCACCAATTTGCATATCCCAAAAAATACCCACACATTCCCAAAACGCCGAATAGAGGAGGGGAACAAAGAGAAGTTAGGGTTGATCTTCATGTGGAGAAAAAGAAAAAAATTTTAATAAAAATTCCGCATAAATTCAGATTGCAATGATAAAATCTTCAAAGAATCGTACAACAGTTGTAAACACCAAAAGAGATATAAACCAAAAAACAAGCTCTCTTAGGGCAACTCTAACTCTTGCGCCATTTAATCATTTTTCCCCATTTTGCACCAAAAATTTGGTGAAATCACTCTCCAACCCAACACCATAATTTGCACTAAAATGGTTAATGTTCTTTTTGCCCCTCTTTTCCATGCTGAACCAAATTTTTGTTAAGGGTAATTGTGTCATTCTCTTGTTATACAACAAATTTTATTTTTTAATACTATGATGAAGATGATGATTATTATTATTATTATTATTATTATTATTATTATTATTATTATTATTATTAAATTTATTAATGTATTCAATATTATCATTAACGAAATCTAATTATTTATTTAGTAATTATATAGTAGTAAATTAAATAATTTCTAGATAAATAAATCATTAAGAATGAAAAAAAATGAAGAAAATAATTAAACATTGTTAATTTCGTACAACTTTTGGTATAATGGATTGAAGTTGATTTTCAATTTGATGCAAAATTTGGTGTAAAATGATATAAAACTTACCTCAGAATTTAATACAGGGTTGAAGATGGTCCTAAACCTAAAAATTTGTTTTCCTCTTCAAGGAGTTCTTCACACCCAAGAAACCTACAACAAAAGTTACAAAACACAACACAATGGAAGCCGAAAAGAAAATCATGACAAGATGAAAGAGCTGAAAAATCACAAGAGATTAGCAAAAAGGAAGGTCGCCGGAACATAGGAACATAGAAAATGGAAATCCACTTCCAGAGGATGAGATCCGAATTTACCACTCTTGACGTTGTGAAGCCTATTCCAGGGTGTTTTCTGAATCCTTCGACTTCCCCAATTCCATCTATTAGATATGAATAACCCTAACAAAGAATAGACAGGAGGATAGATTTGAACACTCAAGGTTGGAGTGGTAGTGGGGGTCGAGCCAGCTCAATCGTAGACACTCGAGTTCATCTCGTGTCCAAATCTTGTCCTTTGTTTGATCTCCGTTATTCGAGGGTGATTTCTCAATCCTTCGACTTTCCAAATTCCATGTGTTAGAAATTGAGAAGCTTAGCATGAAATAGATAGGAGGATTGATCTGAAAGCTCAAGGTTGGGGTGGCGAGGGGAGGGGGTCGAGTCAGCTCGATCTAGACACTTTAGTTCGGCTTGTGTCCAAATCTTAGCCCTTATTTGATCCATGTTATTCCAGAGTGATTTATGAATCCTTTGACTTGCCCAATTTCATGTGTTAGAGATGAAGAGCCTAGCACATAATAGACAGGAAGATTGATCTAAATGCTCAAGGTTGGGGTGGCAATGGGGGTCAAGCTGGCTCAATTGTAGACACTCGAGTTCGGCTCGTGTTCAAATCTTAGCCCTTGTTTGATCCCCATTATTTTTAAAATACATATATATATATATATATATATATATATATATATATATATATAATCATTGTTCCAAAATGCATTTTGATGAGGCTCAAACAAGTTCTAACTTTTGCTCCATTGGATAATTTACTCTTTCAATATGACATCGTGTGTGTGTGTCACGTGATCATGTTTTCTGTTATGTGGAGAAATTGCATGCACGACTTAAAAAGTTGGGGACATGATCGTCCAAAATTGAAGGTTGGGGACCACGTGAGGAATTTGCCAAAACTATTTTATAATGAATCTCTCAAATTTCTTGACGAACGCAATTCTTTCTTCTTCCGTACTTCTCCCTTCAGCAATTTACATCAAAATTTCAAAACTTTGCTGGCTTGATGCTCTTACAGTTATCCCAAAAGTTCATCGAAGATCCCCATACAAAAATTAATCTTTTTCTGTATCAATCCATTATGTATCGTAAACTATATGTTTGATAAAATGACTCAATGAACCATTAACTGAATTTTGCCTGGATTTCAGATTCTGCAGCAGTCTTCTGGGTAAAAGCATTGTTTATGCTTTCATGGCTTTGCATAGTTTTACTGCTGGATTCAAATTCAGGACTTGTGAAATCTTTGGGACTGGTCTCTTTAACTCCATTAATGTTCAGCCATTGAACACTGCAAGTGAGTGCACAGGTCATTTCTTTCCTCTTTTATCTTCAAAACTAATATTTTTCCTTCAAGTCTGGGTTTAATGCCAATGTACACCATGGAGTTTGATAATAGAACAGCCGGCTTGAACACCTCAAACTTTTATACGCCATCTCAACGTAGTATCAAAGTTAACAAAAGAATCAATTTCAAGTTCCCTTTTCCATAATGCAATTGAAATAAAAGATGATTTAACCTAGATACAAAGAGACTATATATAGGCTAAATAAAAGAAGTTGAAAAGACTATTCTACCCTTAATAAACAATAAAATAAAATAATCATATTTCTTAACAGGCTTAACGTAGTATCAAAGCTAACAAAAGAATCAATTTCAAGTTCCCTTCCTCTCCTTTATAAAAATATTGCACTTACAAGACATGAAATAAATTCGGCGGTCAAATGAAGGAACGAATGCGAAACTAACACCTTTTAGTTTCAGACGAGGCACTTCAATACAATCTTGGTGTTTAATTTTGGCTGATGAAAGCTGTATGCTATGTCTAGATTTAATTATGAAACCATTGATGATTGAGGCAAAAGCTAATACTAGGCCTGAGAGTGCAAAAATTCGGAACAGAAGATTGAGGAAGAAGGTAACACCTTTTGTCATTGCAAGAAAATTTCTTTTCTGATGCTTGAAAAAAGTGTTATCGACAGTCATTTTTTCGATGATTTAGAGATGTATATATCGATCTGTATTAACATATCAGAGCCAATGATCTTCACCAGTTTAATGGGACACCTACAAAACCGAGGCTTTCGGTGTTTTGTTCAGATAAACAGTTGTATGCTATGCTGGTAGATGATCAAAATAAGAAGTGCTTGTTTTATGGAAGCACTCTGCAGAAATCAATTCGAGAGGAACCGACTTGCTCTACTGTTGTAAGTATTCTGTTTTGGATCGAGATTAACATTCTTGTTCATGTCCTTCTTATTACTCTGAACTTATAATCTGATTATGGTTATAAATAATCTCAATCTTAGGAAGCAGCTGAGCGTGTAGGTGAAGAGCTTGTCAAGACTTGCGTAGATCTCAACATTAATGAAATTTCTTGTTATGATCGCAATGGTTTTGCTCGTGGAGAACGAATGGAGGCTTTTGAAATTGCCATTAGTCGTCATGGATTCTTGCCACGATAAGTGTGAACTTGATTCGAAGAAAATTTATTATAAATGTGCACTTGAATGGTTGCATGGTACTACAAATACACAAAAAGTAAATCTTTAGTTCTGTGCATGACTCAATTTTGCATAGTCAAAATTTGTATGATCTTGGTATGTTCATTTCCAGCTTCTTCCTCAATCAGCTATCACGTGAATTTAGCTATGATAATTCATATATTAATAGCAATGTCCGAACAATTTCTCTGTCTGCCTCAGAAATAGAATGCAATAAACCATGGCTATTGTTCAACAAGGTCAAATTAATGGCTTTATACAATTACAAGGCACTTTCCTCTTCTCATTTCATACATATTTAAAAATCCCTCGTAGCAATCCAAAATGGACAGCACCATGACAATTCCTAGAAACTTAACTGCCAATATGCATGTTACTAGGTAATCTCCTTCTTACATAACCTAGTGAATTCTTCTACAAGCGTGGAATTACTCGACCTCAATTTTTCGTGGTTTGACATTCGGCATCTTTGTAATATAGTGTTAATTACCGCAATATTCAGAACTCTGTCTCTTGAAGTTTCTGCCACAGACAGAGCATCTCTCGGGGACCTTGGTAGTGAACAACAACATAATTGTCCTTGCAACCGTCGTTAAAAATCCGTTCATCACTCTATTTGATTTCCCAGCATATAATGTGGAAGTCCCAGAAAAGCTAAAACGAGATAATAATTATATTATAGATACTTCATCAAATTCACACTGTGGCTCAAAATAACTATATAATCATGATTGACGAAATGACAAGATGAAGTGACGTATTACCTCAAGACTAATATGCCACTTGCTATCAGGATCTCGATGGGGGTGGGAATCTGAATTGATAAGACCATAGAGCAAACCACAGGTTGTATTGATCCTTCGTAAAGAAAGCAAGACTTCATGAACACGAACAAATGCATCATCATCTGTTTTCATGACAAATTTTGCTGAAATGACCTGCCTGCATCTATTGAAGAGATGATGGTAATCAGCTACATGGAAGGAGTACTCCATCTTATGAACAGAACAGGACTTTACCCCCAAAGATGCAGATGGCTGTGGTTTTCCATGTAATAAGGCTGTAGTAGTCAACAAAAGGCATCAGCTGGATGTCTCCGTATGTCCGTGCCTCGTTCCATAGCTCCTCATTCACTATCTGGTTTTCATGCTACATGTCATAGATTAAATTTCAATTACCTTTACAGACAATTGACTTGGCAAGTTGAATATCAGGGTACTTTGTAGGAATGATGTATTTTGATTTAGTTTTCTATATATTGCACAAGAAAGCATGTTTATATATAGAATTTTTTGTTAACATCCCAGTGAAATTGATAATTAGATAAAAACAAATCATACTTAGCAGACCAACAAAGAAACGAACTGCAACTTGTCCTGACCGCACTGCATACAATGTCCATTACAACTCATACATCCAATTTGCCATACACGCTATGTAGTAGGAGTTTTAGTGTCCTGTATGGAAATAAGGCCCATGCTTGGAACTAAACTAGTGGGTTTAAAATTGAGTTTGTTTTGGTTTTTCAAGAACAAAATTGAGAGCTTTTCATCTCCCAAATTCCTGCGTACAAACCAAAAAGAAACAGGAAGAGAATATAAAGAAAGCTGCCAAATTAATAGAGGCAAAACAACAATAAACATGATTATTCTTCATTATTTTTTTCTGTTTTTGTCCTATTAGAACCTCATAAGCTTCATTAAACTTCCGAATTGCCAAAAGAAGGCAATTGCATTTTCTCTACAAGATCAAAGCAAATCATTATACAATATCCTTCTACTATACTCCTATGGATAAGACGGAGTCATGAAAACATACGAAAAAAATGCTAATTTGCAAATAAAATGACATCTATTACATTAGTTTGAATTTTTTTTTTTGGACTTCAATGACCATTAGTGGAATTAACAAATTTTTGTTAATGACAGTTTCCGTGGAAGTTAAAATGAAGCAAAGTGAGTTGAATCTATCCATCAAATTTGATTGCAAGTAATGGTTTTTTTTTTGCATGGTTATTGAATAATTTTGTCTCAGTTTGCTCTTAGCTGTGCAAAGATGCCAGATCGCGACATCCCAAGTTCCTTTCATAAAAGGTATTTATGTTTTGAAAGACTATTGAAGAAACACAATAACAATGTTTGACAAAAAGAAGAAAAATCTAATGCAATAGGTGGCACTAAATGTTTGACAATTCTTCTCACTAACTCGTCGGCTATAGAGTTTAGGACAAAATCGGTAGTTCGACAAACTAAAGTAACGTGAGTAATACGTTTCTCCAACAAACGAATGTGACTTCAATATATAGAAAGACACACACGAACCCGGACCACCGTTTAAGTTTGTTAAAGAGTACGTAAAACAGATTCAACCTTATAATACTCTCTAATTTTTTGTTGCAAAATTTTTACGCATTATAGTAGAAACGGGGATTCGACATTGAAGTCTATTAACTTGATTAATTTTGTGAAGTAAATTAAAAACAGGAGATATACAACACTTAATTGAAACTTAATATGTACGGCTATAACTAGCATTGACATTTAGGTCGAGCCATGTATGAATCTTGACATCAATGGTGATGTGATGAAGTCCATGCGACCAGCTAGTCCGGGAGTTGCTAATTTAGATTAAAATTAAAATGAAATTGCAATCCAACAATAAGCATTGCTTTGTCGTAAAAAACATTGTTTCTTTAAAGTTTTTGTGAAGAAAAGGATGATGATCTTTAGGAACAAACATTTTGATCATTTTCGGGACCCTGAAAGTGCATCTTCGTTTCATTTCATTTTATTTTTATGTCGGTTGTCCTCAAAGATTTCATTTTGATTTGGTTTGAACTGGGCAAGGGTGGCCCTAAGGCCGGGCGATAGGTGCAACTGCACAAGACTCCATAATTATTGGACGAAACAGTATTTGTTTAACTAAAGAAGAGTGTACCGAGTGATGGACGCTAAATTTGAGGGCGAATACCCTCAGAAAGGAGCTTTCTGTTGCAACTCTTGCTCTGCTACGCGTGAGTGATTATCCTCGATTCAGGCCGCGCATGGCAGAGGCTTTAACAGCACTCGAACAACTCAAAGGTGTGCCCGAAAGGAAGAAAAAAAAAATTCAAACTCCAGTTCTTATGTCAGTAATGAGAAATAAGTTTAATACAGCACGTTAACATCTTTGTTATCATTGTTTAAGAAGTGTAATGGTGTTACATTAGTTGTAGTTATTGGCAAAATCTTCTCATCATTACTAGTGCATGACTCTGTTCATGTTCCCAAAATCATAATTAAGTTTCAATTTTGTTTCACTTGGCTAACAATTTAGCTTGTATGTAACTGAAAAAACAACATAGAATAATATGTAATTTTTTTTGTCTTATGTCGAGTTCAATTGCACAAGGGTTTAACTGAATGATCAAAAGTAAAACAAAGTACAGCCAAATTACTGATCAACAATACAATTGATTCAAAGATTGAGCCTTCAAGTGGTCCATGAAATGACTAAAAGGATGGGAACTCAACTCTTGAACCACATTTTCCATTAGGCAAAACAGGGCATTCAATTAGGCTGGAACCAGAATTGTTCACACAGATGTAAATCTGGTATAATTGGCTGTTCCCAGAGGCATCAACATTGCATTCTAATCCAGGAGTATATCCTATTGCGTTTTTTATAGCATTTCTAATGCTGCTCAAGCTGTAAAAACTGTCATCTGGATTAATCCCTGTAAAACATGACATTATCTAAGACCTTATTCCCAATAAATTTAGAAAAGTGAGTCGAAAAACAAATTGTTTGTATAATGTTTACCTGCGCTCTGAAGGATCTGGAGAAGGTCTATTTGAGATTTGAGGTTAAGGGCACTTTTGAAGTAGCCATGTTGGTCCAGCACAGATTCTGAACATGTGCCATGTTTTTCCCATTCATGTGACCAAAATGATGAACCACTGTTGCTCGGGCAGGCAAGCGTTGGCCAACTTTGTTGCATTCGACTAATCAAATCCGAGATCTAGACTCAAAAAATGCTAGATTTTAGCATATGGGTTTTACTTGATCTTTTAACAGACGAAAAATGATTCGTATTGTTAGACTCCAAATTTATCAAGTCGTACCTTTCTTTGATCGTAACGATTGCTGGAATCACAGTTTGAAGGGTAAGAACCGTCATTGTTATTAGGCCAAAGTCCATGGATTCCAAAATCTGTGGAGGGCTTCCCCGTTGTAGGATAGCAACAACTTTGTTTTGTGTCACAATATGATCCTGGCCACTGTTCATTAAGAAAATTCATGACTAAACAGTTAATATATTCAAATTTATAGACCAAAAATTCAGGCAAATTTAAAAGGCTTAATTACCTGTTGAACAAAATAGAAAAAATCGAAATCTTGTGCAGAGCATGACACCAATAGGCATTGCAATAGCAAGAACTTCACCAAGATGGAGCTGTCGAATTTCATCTCCATTATTATCTGTATTCCTATTTTCGAGTTTTGTTCTCTTGTACTGAGTTCAGTAGTGGATTATACATCAATCTTTTTGCCATATTTATAGCCGAAATGAATAGATGTGAACATGTGTGGCTGTAATATGAACATAATCTACTTATTGTGTTCTTTAGATGTGAAATTGAGTTCAATGATTATTGATAATCGGCTTCCCTTTTTCTCTTTTGTTTCTTTGATTGAGACAACATAGGGGTAGAAACACAGCTTCATAGATGGATCAAATTCGGATATTCCTAGGAGCCCAACAAAAGTAGTGGCATTAAGTGTATTGACTATTGAGCTATCTTTCACACACTATTTAAAATAATGTCACTCTTTATCATTTCTTATCTATCTCTATTCTAAATTTATAAGACGCATGGCCATCTCCTAAGAAGGAGAACAAGTGGGAACCTCATGAATTAGTACGAGGATATTACTTGAGAGTTGAGACGCTTTTTTAATTGTACATTTTTGTTGATCTTTCGTAGCCGATTTGAAAGCACGGGATTTTTATAATAAAGGACGAACTTAACTTTGAAAAGTGTTATTTAAAAAAAAAAAAGTGCTTCGAGATCCAGATATTTCTCTGCTAATCACAATTTTTAATGGCAAACGTTAGTTAGTTCAATGTGTGAAAGGTACAGCAAAATAGTTAATCAATAATTGTTATGGAGAGAATAATGCTCCCTGGACAGGCTTAAGGATAGAGTTGGAGGGATGGTGTGACGTGGTAGATAATAATTGGGTGTTGTGTTGACGGGTCTCTCCCCCCACCCCGCCTTTCCCCGTTTTTGAACCTATTTTTTAGTTTATTTTTGTAGCACAATTGTTATGGAGAACTGAATCATGATTTATCGTATTAGTTGAGTGTCTAAGACTTTACTAATAATTATATCACTCATACATAGTCCTAAACTTTTGCTCCAGTGTCAAGCCCCTGATTCATGAGGGTTAAAATCAAAATTTTAGTAGATTTTGATAGAAGTTGATGAAATGTGTGGTTGAAAAGTTATATAACCATAAAATATGTGGTTGAAATGAATGATTGATTTTGACTTACATTCAAATATAGATTTTAATACGTACCAAACAGAGGCCTCGCCTCTTAAAGATTCTTTTTGGAATTTTTGTTCACCAAAAGCAAATTCTCCGTATCAACATTCTTTAAATCAAGCTAATTGTATTCACACTGAGTCAAAAATATTTTCCTTTGTGATTTTAACAGTAATTTGTCCCGATATTCATTTTAATAGACTTACTTGCAACCAGATATTAAGAAATAAAATATATATTAAGGTATGGTATTCATTTGAGCTGTAAATGTTTGCTAAGACCTATAAACATTTTTGTGCGTGTCTAATTGTTCTTGCAAACGTTATAAAGAGAAGTTGAGCACAAGAATCTTCTCTCTTATATATGTTGTTTATATATATATATATATATATAAATTCTTGCTTCTTAGAATTTTCAACCATTTTGTTTTGAAAAAATAGAAATTGACAAACTAAAAACAGTATTTTCAACTATAGTATTTTATCTTTGATATCGATGAGAGTCAAGAGTGTGAGATGTTGCTTATCCAAATGGATAAATGTTCTCTCTCTCTCCCTCCCTCTGATGCTAAGAAACCCATCTTTCTTGCCCGTTAAAGGTCAGTGATCCTTTTTTTCTTTAGTTTTTTAAAATTCAATTAGCATTTAATTTCCTTTCATACTTTTCCCAAGAACAATAAGGTATATAAGTTTCTAGTCCAATTTGAGAATATGGAAAACGTGTGAAATAATCAAATACTTATTCCCTGTTTTTTATATAACTACAAAACAAAATCAAGTGAACAATGTATTTTCATCTAATGGAAAATAATAAACATTTGACTAAATGAAAAAAGTTGCATTTCCTTGCGGAGCTAGGATTCTAGAGTCATGGGAGCAAATTTCTATAATTAAAATTGTGGTTGCAAAATTTTGAAGTACAAAATTTTAATTGTGGGGACAAAATCGATAATTATTACAAATTTAAAATAGGAATTAACTTTTGTTTGGACCCCATTATTTCTAAAATACATTTTCTCTCTATTGTTTTCAACCTCATTTTTTTCAATAAAATAATATTACAAGTAAATTCAAATTTTTTTATTTTTTAAACACATATTTTTCATCAAAATACTATTCCATAATACATTTTGGGCAAAAAAAAAAAAAAATGGGGCTCAAACAGGCTTCCACTACCCATATGCTATGTGGAATAGTTCATAAATCAGGCATTAACTTTTACAATTGCAAAAATCAAGTATTAAGTTTTAAAAATGCAAAAATCGGGTATTGAGTTAATTAATTAAATATATTTTAT
>CAIGRP010091489.1:0-10019 GCA_903798385.1 Fraxinus cuspidata | reverse complement strand
CAAAATGTTTGTGTCGTCTGCGAATGTTGTATGAATCCATTCAAATATTCAATTTGATATGGAAACAAGGGTCAAAAGTTAAATAATCGTATAATTACGATAAAATACTTGAAAAGATCTGAACTCCATAATAGCTTTCTTCTTCTTCTTTTTTATTTTTTAGGTCATGTGCTATAATTAAAAAAATTGAGGTGAATTGTCTTGTTTTTGTGGAAGGTTTTTCTCTTGTTTCGACTGTTTTAACCAATTCCCAATTTTTCAATTTGAACCAACTATTATATAAATACGAATATTGATATAAATGAATAGAGTAACAAGGACCATTTACAGGTAGACCTGATAATGGTCTAAACTCTAGAGATGGAATAAAAGTAAACGCACACTCTTAAAAGTAAATGAATACTTGCATGGCTAATTTATTGATGAGAGAGGGGTATCTTTTGTCAAATTCAACACAACACCGATGGCCACACAGATGACCAAAACTAGACCGACTTCGATCATTGTCGAAGATCGTTATTTCTCAAATGTTAGCTTTGTTCCACTTTATAGTTAACTTTTAATTGAATAAATAAAAATTTTTTTTTTTTTTCCTCAACTAAAATATTTTTCACGTGATTTAATGTGTACTAGTATATAGGTTGTATAATTTGGGTAAAAGTTGTGGTTTTTAGTGGCGGAGATAGCCATTTCAGAAGGCCATTTGCTTCGCGTAGACGACATCTAGATTCCAGATTGGCATTCTAGACCGACATTTTTCCCCTGAAATTTTTTTAAACATTTTTTCGATTTCTTGCTTTTTTTTAATTTAATTATTGATTAATTTCTTTTTCATTTATTTATTTTAGTTTAAATTCGTTTATAATTTATTTCTTTAATTTTTAATTTTTTTTTTCAATTGAAATATATAATTTTTAATTATTTATCTTTTCAATTTCATATTTTAACGGTATAATTTTGTTTTTTTATAATTTATTTTTAAAATTTATTTTAAAATTATCTATTTATTTTAAATTTCTTTTTTCATGAATGTCTTTTGAATTTAATTTTTTTCTTGAAGTTTTAATTTTGTTGATTTTTTTATGCTTTCCTTTTTTATTTAATTTTATATGCTTATTTAATTTCGTTTTTTGTTCTATAATTGTAATTACCGTTAATTAATATTATAGCAATTTAAAATCATAAATTTTTTCCTTATTTTATTTTCCTTTTCGAAATTATTTATTTTTCTCTTTGTTAATTCGTTGTGTTTAATTTTTATTTATTTTCATTTATTCCATTATCTGTTAATTCTTGCGTATAGCAGTTACAACCCAGTTAGTTTAATTTTATGTTATTATACTTTATTCAATCATTTCTTACATAAGGTTTTAATATTTGAAATTTTATTTGATGGAGTGCCATCCAGACATTACGATGAGATAAATTCCCTACAAAGTTACATCGAATTGTAGCTTTGCCAGTTTTACGATCGTATTGGAGTTGCTCAATGATGAGCACGCAGACATCCTATTTCATTCCTACCTATGACTCATGTATCCATTGAGAGACGTACAGTTTTTTGGGCAACTCCTTGATGCATTATTATGTTGGCTGCTTAAATCAGTCGACGACGATTTAGTCTACTTCAATCTAGGGGATAAGTTAGTTAGATTCTCTTTATTTGAGTTTGCCCTCAACATTGGACTGAAGTATAGGGTAAAGAAGCATCAATGGGTCGTATTCCAAGAAATAAGATGTTGCTGAACGAATATTTTCATGGACAAACGACAGTAACTATGGCACAGTTAGGGAATGCATTCAGGGCTTGTGACTAGATGTTGGACAAATTGAAGTCGAGCTTGGTACTTATCCTTGAGAACTTAATAAGGTGGCCTTACAAAAGATATCGATTGACATTTTTCATTTGAAAGTTGTAGATGATGTTGATATATTTAACAACTATCCATGGAAGCAGAGATTTTATAAGGATACTCTACGTGTCTTCAAGAGGGGACATTCGATGCCCAAAGGGGATAAGACTGAGTGTAAGTACGATGCATATGGCTTGTCCTTGGCATTGTAGGTAAATATTTAACATAATGAAAGTTAATTTTTTTTATTAAATTTATATACAAAAATAATTGTAAGTATTGCAGATGTGGGTATATGAGGTTGTTCCCACCTTGGCTAGCAGGTGGACGAGGAGAAGCGAGACACACTGCTCTTGGGTGTATTATTGGCGAGCACATGATAAGCTAGTGTCAAATAATTATCAGCTCTCCTAAACGAGCTTGAGATGAGTATTACACCATTTGCGATCTATATTGCATGTCTTTTCAAAATCTCAGTACATGATTATTAACTCGTTGATATGTCAATATGTCAACTTGAAGTCTTCACTGAGTTGACACCGTCGATGTAGGAGGAGGGTCGGAGTTATGTGCATAAACTATCTATTATGCCTGCTCAAAACAACCAGATTCTTAAATCCTTACTGGATAAAGATAAGGTATGTTAATTGAATATAATTTGTTGATTACAGTTTTGTGTTGTAATATTTTGATTAACTTATTAATTTGTAATATTCTTATTTGTGTAGATCGGCTATCACCTAAATCGAAGAGATCACCTTCGTCAAGGAGATCACATTCGCGGAGGAGATCACCTTCATCAATGAGATCGCCTGCACCTAGTTATAGCACCTCCACCGATGATTTATTTGTACGTCTGACTACAATTATAAGAAAGTAAGTAAGAACACTACGATGGGAGATAGGGGCCCTACAATGGGAGATGGGAGGTGAAGTAACAGAGTTACAACATGATGTCAGAACGCTACGAGCCGATTTAGGAAACCTTCATATTGAGGTCGTAGCGTCACAAGGCAATGTAGCAGACTGGCAAAAGGGTGATAGAAAGACAGGAGGTCCCAGTATCGGAGGGACTGGTGGTTCTGGGGGTGGCGAAGGTACTAGAGGAGAGGGTCACATAAGGTATGTTGATTCGTCGTGGTCGATGCTTCATTCGAGTCATTTTTGGCATCTGTGGATGGGAGGTCTCCATGACTGAGGGTGTGGCCCCGATAGTGACAAAGTCGGTGACCGTCCTGGTGGCGAAAGATGTGACAAAGAAAGTTCCCTAAGGAGTGGTGGAGGATGTGGTACAAGGTCACCAGGGCCAAATATTGGAGCCAATAGCTGTAATCGTTTTCATGATGGCTAGAGAGGAAATGATTTGAGATCATGACAAACTAGCTGTTGTGCAAGACAGGATTACAGCTAGACAAGCAGTATCGTAAATATTTATAATTTTTTTAATTTGAAAACTTATTTTCTTAGTTTTTAACTATATATTATCGAACTAACATATTATTATTTACTTGTAGGGATAATTGTGCCATATTCACAATCAAGTATATAGATTTTTTTAGTATTGAACGCAAGGTTGAAACAATCAACCAGTCTTAGATAGATAGGTGGATGTTGAAGTTAGCATGTAATTTATATGAATACAATTGTGATCCATAGGACATTGTATATTATTTTATTAGAAAATGTAAATATTGTTTATTTAATTGTGATTCGTGTTTAAACGAAATAATTGTATATGTAATTCGGGTGACAACGAATTATTAAGTGGGAGAATGTGGTCGAAAACTTCTCATTTGGCTTCATTTGGTAAATGAGATATAATTTGGGTATACATTGCTCTTCAATAATCAATCATGTAATAATAACTGCATAAAGTGTTTGGCAGAAATCCTCTATACATAGTCGTTGCGACTGCATGAGCATATGGAAAGCTCTCCAACAAAAACTTTCTACACGTGCACCTATTATCATTCAAGTCTACGATGTATCCGATATTACATATTCATTTCACGGAGAAGGGAAACTGATTCAGTGGTTCCACACATATTTTTCTTGCCACCTCTAGAGTCTTGAAGAGTTTAACTTCCTGAGTCGGGGTTAGCACACTTATACAAGTCTGTGATTCCTTACGTCGGTCATGAAACAACTACTGCAACTTGTTACGAATGTGCTTAATCATTGTAAGAATTGGTAACTCTCGATCCTTCTTGAATAATGTATTGAGCTATTCCGCATTATTTGACGTCATCACGTTGTATCAACGTTCTAAAAAATGTGACTGTGCCCAATATTAGATCCCCATCTCTGTTTGATAATCACATGCATCATGTGAATTATTTTCTATTTCGGCCATGAACTTATAAAGCTTTTCAAAACAATAAGTCTATGTAACTCTCCTTAATAATGCAATGATGCCACTGTCCCAATACTTAGTCTTTAAATTACCATGTATATGGTACATGTAATAACTATGATACGCCTCGAGAAAAATTTCAGCGATACCATTTATTATTGACTTCCTTCGGTTAATTACAAAAGCTTGGTTCTCGACATCTCCAACTACTTTCCTTAGCTTTTTGAAAAGCCAACACATCGCTAGATCATTCTCGCAGTCGACTATGTTGAATGTAAGAGGGTAAATTTGGATATTGATATCTTGACATGTATCAATATTTAACTTGCCTTCACATATAGCTTCAAGGGTTGTACTATCGACTGGAATTAGGGTCACATCGCGTTTCGAAATATCTTAGTGCATTGTCCAAAAGTCATGAAAAAATATTTGAAGCGTTTCTCGCCCTCCATCTCAATAAAAAATTTCGAGCCAAGATTAGTTATCCCTATGTTATAGCAAGACTTTGTCAATTTAGCATAACTCTCTTCGACCAAACCCATTAAACCCTCAAGCTCGCATTCTTTGGCCTTCCAGGCCTTTGGTAGCTCATGACTACCTCATACTCTTGATGGATGTCGTTAATGATGTTCGAAGGTCTATAGATCGTCCGTATATTTTAAAACTTGTGCATTATCTGTCAACCAATAAATTATACTCGGGCTTGCCAGTAATCATTTTGATGAATACACACTTGGCAAGTATGTTCTCGTCCATACTTACGAACTACCAAAAACTCATCCGTGTCCAACTTCGTCGCTTGCAACACCAACGAAAATTGTTGTCAACGAAGATAATTGTGTACGTAGACTTGTTTAATTTCTTCACTTTAAACTCAAAGTTGTGTTTCAATGCAATCTGGTGCTCAATCATTTGCAAATCTTTCTTTATTTCAAACAGTTGCTCGACATGCAAAGCTTCATTATCGAAAACCACAAGCGAACAATTAGAGGACCGTGCACTCGTTCCAGCCTGTTAGCTCCTACTCGACTCATGTCTCGACGGGATAAAACAATCAAATTCTCATTTGTAAATTAATTTTCATTTTCGTTGTCTTGAACTATCGAGAGAATATGTGTGTAACAGTGAGATTATGGTGAGGAACAACTATGTCGGGAATAATAAATCATCCTTATGAGTTATCTCCACTGTATTCCAAAAATCATTCACATTATAATCCCCTCTATTGGAATCTTTGTATTCACTATCGGGAACATTCTTCCTCACTCAAATTATGCAAACAAGTTTCTTACAATTTTGGTTTAATTCAATTAGAACCTTCATTTCAGCTTCGGAAGTAAACTTTACTAGTAGAATTGAAATGGATGTATGCTTGTTGAATAAAAATTTCAATCACATAACGTAATAAGAGGGATCGACGTTGAGTTTGTTCTGTAAATCATGGTATATTTCTGAATACGATGTACTCAATGTTATGACAATTCCAATAGCACCACGTTTTTCACTCATCCATGCTCATACCCATCGATCATTTTCGTTCATTTCAAATTCATTAAAGTAACAAATTGGGTATGTAGTTGATCCCATATTTGCGTTACGAAAAAAAGATAATAAGGTAAAAAAAAAAAAAAAAGATTGGGCCAACTATTCTTCGTGCCCAGATGGCTGGGTTGACGATCTTACAGACGGCCATGAATCTGTCTGAAATAATATACATACATATGATTTTTTCTCCTTTTTGCTTAAGAAAATTGTAAGAAATGTGAAATTTATCTGACTTTGTCGAAATAAGATATAAAAATTAAAATCATATACGAATTTAACGAAAATAAAATTAACTATACGTAAATATACTTACCAATTCAAAGTGATGGTTATAAACAATATTTCTTGTTGAGGGTTTTATAAATTTATGAGATTTTAAGGTTGAAGCATATGAAAAATGAAATAGTTTTTTTATCTATGTTGGAGTAAACAGATAAAGAATGTGACTTGATTTTGAAATTTTTAGTGGAAAGTGTTTGGTTTTTACTTTGTAACTTAAATGATATTATTGTCTTTTAAACAACATCACATTTTTGTAATTGTTAATGTACTTAAGGTTATATTTGTCTTTTAATCATTAAAAGGTCAATAGGTCATCTTGGTGAATGACTGAAGAAAATTGGGTTATGTGGAACATAGTTACGTTAACTTGGCAAATTTAAAAAGTACCCCCCTCACCCCCAACAATCTGCCTCTGAATGCTCGTTGAATTTGAAGGCTGTAGCTGTTACCGAACCATGGAATTAATTGAAAAGCTCAAACGGAGTCTTCTACCCTCGTAGTTTTCTTCATGTTGCCGAATTCTTCCACTTCGTCGTCTCTAATTACCAAACATGCAAACCCTTATTTTTTCCACGGTGTAATTTGGCCCAACTCCACTGATTTTAGCCTTAATTCTGAACCCAACCTAATTACAATCTTCCCTTCCACAGCGTGCCCCGACGTCTTCTTCCTCAGCGCTGCAATTTCTTCAAATCTGTCTTCCACCATGTTCTCTGGCGATATCTTCAACGTTGCTGCCATTTTCTCAAATTGGCACTGATCTTCCCTTATAATACTGTTTTGTTTAAGGGCCAATAATGTCTTGTTGTCACGTCCTGTCTCAATGGATGAGGACAAAACTTGGTTTGGTTAACTACTACAAATTCAATTGAAGTGAATTTGTTCTTGTTTAATTGGTTTTACCATAACGCTGCACCTTGTTAATGACATGAAGATTTTCTCATCAATCTGACTCTGTACCTAATTAAGGATGAAAAAAAATTAGGAAAAAGAAAAGAAGAGTTCAAGATAACAACAATATGAATTGGAGGATTTTGGCGGGAAGTGGACGGCGACGGCGAAGTGGATAGTGGCGGTGACAGCTGTGGTGGTGGAAGGGGAGGGGAAAGAAAGGGAATTTTTTAGTTTTTAATTATAATTTTTTAATTATTTATTTAAACGCGTTTGCACTTTTTTGAAAAATTTGGGACACGGTTGAAAATAATTCTTTATTTTTTTTTTAAATTTAAATATTCACAGGATTTTATTGAGAAAATAGAAGAAAAGTGGGGTTTTTGTACCTCAAAAGTCATAAGGGGAGATTTTATCAATTTGAAATGGTGAGGTATTTAAAAATATGTCCATACAATGGGAGTACTATGCCAAATAGCCTTCCTAAAATGTAGAGATGAAATAGTTGCACGAGAGTGATGCAAATTGAGTAATAATGATCACATTTGTCTCCGCAAGTGGAATATTTTGGTTCTATCTCTATCCATGGGCCATTTAAAGGCAATAGTGTCACTTATACAAGTAAGTTTCGGCATCGGGTAAATGGTTCGAGCTTTTCAATACTTGAAGCTACCCATTATAATTTAAGTATTTCGTAAATGAAATTTTATTCAGCGTCTTTGTAATTATTAGAACTAAATCCAAATCGAATTGTCGAATATTTTCATATAGACTCTTTCAATTCGTATACCTAACACGCTATTACTCGAAAAATATTTGTGCAGTGGAGAAAAACTAACTTAAACATCTTCAAAAAGCTGAAAAATTCAGCTACACGACTCAAGACAATGAAGATTAAATACCATGAAAAGATGAGAAAATTAAAATATCAAAAACTAAATTACAGTTTGAAAACAAATGATTTTTTTTAATAAATCTTATTTGATCCATAAGTGGGGCTTGATAGAGCCTATAATTTAATTATGGGCAATGTTTAAATTTTTCTACTCTTCAAACGAATTGACATAAAAAAATAATTAAATACATAAATATGTAGTATCAATGGATTGCAATCCACATAGTGAACTCGCTCTATGTCAACGAAAAGGAAATAAAATATATTTTAAAAGAGAATCGTGAACTTAAGATCACCAAAAATGTACACAACAACGCAAGCTATTATTATATCAAGTTCAATTGACGCGAGTTATAAAAATAAAAAAATCACTCAAGTTTATAAACAATGTAAGAAAATAGAAAGTTCGAATTGCAAAGAATGAACGCTCTGATTCATCAACTTATACCACAACCCTAACGTTTGATTCATAGAAAGCCTAAACTGCAAAGATTAATATGTATTAACCTCTAAATTGCAACAATCTAATATGAATTGAGAGGCAAAAAAGTAAGAGTCAATCTTGATTTCTTGGGGGTTAAATTCTAGAGTTTTATACAAATTACTATCCAAATTAGAGTTTTTAGATTTTGTATTTTTTTTACTATAAATTATGAAAAAAATATATATATAAAAAAATCGGTTCCATCCTATGGTTCTTGTTCAAGAACCAAGAACCGACTCGAACTCAGTCTGTCCTCGATTTCGATTCCTAACTTATTTTATTTTTGAAATCTAACCGGAACCTCCGATTCCAATCAATTTTGATTAAAATGGCCGTGCATATATACGTCTTTTTCTCCGACCAGGGGACCAGCTTAGACTTGGGCTTAACAACTTGTCAATGCGTTTGGTATAATTTTAATTGAGTCGTTGAACTTTTTACTTTGGATTAAGCTTCCCAACTAATAATAATCAAAGAAGTAGTCGTCACTAATATACTTACTTCTATAATTCCGAATAAAAAAAAGTCTTAACTAGAAATGTATATGGTTAACATTTTCCTGATCCTTTATGCATTCTTTTTATAGATAGGAAAAGCAAGTACACAACACCAAAGACGAACGCACTCACACAAATATTCTCCACAGAGCGAAATTTTAGAAATACCGTCTTATAAAAAGTTCATAACAGAAATAGGTTTCTCTTTTATGAGGTAACACAAATAATTGAAACTTCTTGAGTTTTATAACAGTACTACAAATTTCGACTAACCTTGTTCTAGTCTCATGGCTACCAATTTGATATGTAGTCATTCAAGCTTGTCCCAATTGTTGCCACTATTATGGCCTATGGGCTCAGATTGGTACCTGCAATTCAATAAATCACGGTACATTAGATTGGACATACATAATTGAAATGATCAAATGGAGAAATACAAGTTAAAATTTGTCCATTCCTCTGTTCGGTCGAGAGTACTAATGTGTTCGATGCACCTAATTCGTAGAGTAGGTTCACATTGGATAGGATATAAGGTGTCACACTGAGTTGTGTTGCTATTATATTTAAGTGGATAAATACCGGCTTAACGATACAAATAGCTTATTTGTAGCACCGATAACGTATTTACATGATAGATATCGTATTTGCAGGTCAGATACCGTATATGCAATTTAGTGAATTTACAATTTACACATACCGTATATGTAAGTAATAAGAAAAAAATTAAACAGTAAAACTTTTAACCCGATCCCTGTGTTACATACAATTTCCTTAAAACAAATTCGCACCCTCACTGTTTGTGCTTGAGGTTTAAATCGAGCGTCTGTTTTCTAAGATACAACTGTAAAACTAGTATATTCTGAGCACCATAGAACATAAATTAAAATGTATGCAAACAAAACTCGAACTGTATGCAGAAAAGTGAAACTGTATTTTCAGATGAATTCATGTGTTTTTGAAAAGTGGAAAAACGAGACATATAAAAACTTGTCTCTTGAGAATGTAACTTGTCCATTCAGTTCATGACAATTACTATAGGTGTTTCAATAGTTTCAGAAAATGAAAAGTCAGTTGAATAAAACAAAAATATAGCAAAACGTGGACACTCCTAAAGGGTCAATTTTGCTCCTTCCGGTCTGACATTCATGTACGCAGGTCGCGCCCGCACACGAGTTCAAGGTCCGAAACCTATTTCGGTCCATGATTTGCACCCCCTGCG
>CAIGRP010091484.1:0-14386 GCA_903798385.1 Fraxinus cuspidata | reverse complement strand
TATATATATATATATATGACACAACACTCGGCTTCTCCTTTGGTAATATTCTTGAGACTCTCGGTGGCGCCTCTCTCTTCGTCTCCTTTTGCTACTCCTTCTTCCAGCGATTTGGGCACCTGTTTTGTGCCTTTGTATGTGCATTTAACCCCCTGTTGCAGTTCCCCTTTTGCCCTTGTTTCGCTGCCTTTATGCACAGCTTTCAGCCAAGTTTTGGGTATGTCTTTGTGGTCTATGTGAGTGGGTAAGCTTGGTACACTTTGTGTGGTGTTGCTGTGTGATTTTTGCTGTGTGATTTTTGGCTCTTGATCTGAGCCTTGATCCATCCACTTTTGATGTCAATCCATTGGAGCTTGATAGGGAAGCTTTATTCTTGATTTGCTTTGATTAATTTTCATTATCTATTGGATAGTTAACTTTGTGTGGTTAATTGAATGATAGGCATGTTTATCACTACAGATTTGATGATCTTCATTGAATAATTGTTGAAGAAAGGTTTGGCATTTTTCTTAAGGATTAGGTTCCATCATTGGAATCTTGAACTATTGCTGTTGCAACTTTCAATAGTTTGTCTTGTAGAAAAACCAACGGAAGCAGAAAAATCGATTCACCAAGAATACCAAAAATTCAATAGCATTAAGGAGTATATCATCACATAGGGCTCAGAAATCAAATCATTGTACCCTTATGTACAAGAAAATCGCCACAAAGACTTAAACCCTAAAGAAAACCGACCACAACAGCTATTACAATGGACCAAAATCAAACAGCTGATCAAAAACCTCCAAACCCTCAACCAAAGACTCACTAGGAATCAAATCACAAAGTTCTAAGTATAAAATCAGAAGTTTTGAACAAGCTTTGAACTATACACACAGAATCAGAAAAGGGAATGAAGAGACGAAGTCATAGAGACCCAGAAACTTCGAATAGAAACAGAGCAGAATGAATTCCTCTCACAAAATGACAGTCCATGCCCCTTTAATACACAAAACTATCACTGTTGATCTAGCAGAATTGATTAATATTAATATATATTCACGCGTGGCCGGCTTTTATTCTGGGCAGAAAATGGTCGAATTGATCAATATATATATATATATATATATATATATATATATATTCACGCATAAGCCGATAGCAAGGTGGGAAAAACAAAAGCTTAATTCTGGGGAAAAAAAGAGGCAATTTCAATTGGAATTAATCATGTTTCATCAATTTTTGATGACGCCTTTCTACTTTTGCGTGTTCAATTTCAACTTTATGAGTGGCTAAATACTTTTATTGTTAGGATCGATAATATAGTTTAAGATTTTTTTATTATATGTTTAATTTCAAAATTTTCATGTCATTTTAATACTTGTTAATTAATTATTGTGCATTTAATGCTATTATTTGTTTGCGCAACAGTTAATTGATTTATGGATAATACTGAGACCGAGAGGTGGTGTATAATTCTAGCTCGTACAATAANTAATTAATTATTGTGCATTTAATGCTATTATTTGTTTGCGCAACAGTTAATTGATTTATGGATAATACTGAGACCGAGAGGTGGTGTATAATTCTAGCTCGTACAATAATTAACATAGACATTATAAGAGATCGAGAGATAATAATAAGATGCGATTTTTGTTGAATTACTATAGATAAATGCATTTATATGTGTGTGAATTTACATAGAGATATAGTAAGTTCAGGCATATGAATATGATTAGTGTTGCTTGAGAGAAATCACTAACTATATGAGGTTAATTCGTTCGTTGGCGCGTATGAAAATTGTTGAATAAATTGGAATTAAATGTATAATAAATAATCTAAGTGAAATCGAAAATATTAACTATTCAATCACATAATCTTATCTACAGTTTTAATTTGAGTTTGTTATTTTATTTATTAGAATTTTGCTTAAAAAATAAAATTTGATCTCATCATTAGTTACTATTTTAATTTAAATTGAAATTAAGTTAGTTTAAAACTGTATAGTAGATAGTAGTCTCCATGTGATGATATTCGGAATTGATAAATTCACTTTATTACTTATCACGCTTTGTACACTTGCGGAATTTCAAAGCTATCACTAAAATAATGACACTTATAACAATACTTTTCTTTTTTTCAATTTCATTTATGCTTATTTCGACAAAGTCAAAATCTTCCTACCATTCCAATAGTTAGGCAGATACTACAACGGCTCATTTGAAGATCAAGACAAGTACAATGGGTCACATTTAGAAATATGGCCGTCATGTGAAATCAAGTCTGGCCCAAAAATTTCCACTACCATACCCTAAATATGAGGGAAAAAAGTTTCACCACCACCATATTAATTACAGAAGACTTCTCTTTTGTTCCATTTCTTTTGTGCTTACGTCTTGGAAATTGTCAAATTTGCACTCCACTACAATAGCTAGGCAAATACATTAACAGATTAAAAACTTGTAATATATAGGCATGTTCTGTGCAAATTGTCCTAAAAATTCAATATTCTAATATTGGTCACTGAAATCGATGGCGACAACATAGACGAAAAGGAAAAAAAAACATACTTGATATGTTTCTCTTCCAAAGATTGTCTCTAACTCTACAAACTCTATATTGTGATGCAGTGAGAATGAATGTATACAAATAGAATTTCGTTCATTTTCGCAGAATAAGATTGATCAATTGGAGAAAACTCCAATTTTAGTTAGATCATAAGAAACAACAAAGAAAACAACACGCTCTTAAAAGAGTCTAAAAAGTGACAAATCCTAACAACTAAAAATGACAAAATAACTCCTAACTAAAAGTATTTAATTAAACGATAAAATAAAAATAAACAAATTGAAATGTATCTCCATCTATTTGTTAGGTTAATAATGAGCAAATGAGAAGTGAATCACTCAAGTGTTGGTTCTCCGTCTTTCAAAGCACATAACTAACTGTGTTTTTATAAAGAAAAGTACGTAGTGAATTGTAGATTCAGAATCAATCTTACTCACCAACTTTTTGTTATCTACACGGTGAATTCTGGTTCATTGATTTTTGTGGTCGAAAATGTTGAAAACCTAAGAGATGTGTACCGTGTACTATTGAAAGCATTACTTCCAGTCTACTTGCAGCCTTGGTCTCCTGTCCTTACTTAATTTTCTTCTTTCGTTAGTTTAATAATTTGAGAAGTGAATCACTCAAGTGTTGGTTCTCCGTCATTCAAAGCACATAACTGTGTTTTTATAAAGAAAAGTACGTAGTGAATTGTGGATTCAGAATCAATCTAACTCACCAACTTTTTGTTATCTACACGGTGAATTCTGGTTCATTGATTTTTGTCGTCGAAAATGTTGAAAACCTAAGAGATGTGTACCATGTACTATTGAAAGCATTACTTCCAATCTACTTGCAGCCTTGGTCTCCTGTCCTTACTTAATTTCTTCTTTCGTTAGTTTAATAATTTGAGAAGTGAATCACTCAAGTGTTGATTCTCCGTCATTCAAAGCACATAACTAACTGCGTTTTTATAAAGAAAAGTACGTAGTGAATTGTGGATTCAGAATCAATCTAACTCACCAACTTTTTGTTATCTACACGGTGAATTCTGGTTCATTGATTTTTGTGGTCGAAAATGTTGAAAACCTAAGAGATGTGTACCGTGTATTATTGAAAGCATTACTTCCAATCTACTTGCAGCCTTGGTCTCCTGTCCTTACTTAATTTTCTTCTTTTTTTAGTTTAATAATGAGCAAATGAGAAGTGAATCACTCAAGTGTTGGTTCTCCTTTATTCAAAACACATAACTAACTGTGTTTTTATAAAGAAAAGTACGAAGTGAATTGTGGATTCAGAATCAATCTAACTCACCAACTTTTTGTTATCTACACGGTGAATTCGGGTTCATTGATTTTTGTGGTCGAAAATGTTGAAAACCTAAGAGATGTGTACCGTGTACTATTGAAAGCATTACTTCTAATCTACTTGCAGCCTTGGTCTCCTGTCCTTCCTTAATTTTCTTCTTTCCAGCAAATATCAACTTTCTTTCTGTTGTCGGTGCCAATTCTAAACCCAGTTTTGATGATGTGCACTAAGTTTGACATCATGAATAACATTCTCTAATGTGGTAGCACTTTGGCCATTAATTTTAACAATGCTTATTCAAATCAATGGCACAAATTTTTACACATCACACAATGTCATCCATAATGTACACTAAGAATGTACAACTAGTTTAATTCATTCAAAATCTAACATGAAGACTTCGAATTATTTTGTGTGAAAATACCAACGGTTGTTCTACATGTATATAATGGGTTTATATAATAATTTACATATATGCATCAGAATTTTTTCAATAAAACAAAATAAACTTTCTCACTCTATTTTTGATATTTCATATGTATGTAAATCAGTATTTAATTGATTATGTACAAGTAGCACTATTCAAATATTTAAGCGCCATGAGGTGACATTCTATTTTTCCGAGTAAAATAGGAACTGAATTTGAATAAATAATTTGTTTATTTGAATATTTTCTACGTCCCAATTTGTAGATAGCCACGAAGAATCTCGGTGGAGACTTGGGGAATATGTGGTGGGATTTTGATTTGACCGAGCGATATGGTGTGAGTTGTGACAATAATAATTTTTCATTCTAATTCTTATTATGCCCATGTTTGGTGAGGATTAAATTAAGTTTTTAGCAAATTTTGATAAAATGTGATAAAATACGTGGTTGAAAAATTGTGAATTCCATGTAGTTAAAATTAATTATTGGTTTTGACTTAAACGGGGGCTATATATTATTCT
This sequence comes from Fraxinus cuspidata, assembly GCA_903798385.1. Lineage (NCBI taxonomy): Eukaryota > Viridiplantae > Streptophyta > Magnoliopsida > Lamiales > Oleaceae > Fraxinus > Fraxinus cuspidata. The sequence continues at coordinate 9,604 of CAIGRP010091484.1, read as the reverse complement.
CTATTTGACTTTTTTGTTATTTTTATAGTTTAAGAAAGAGATATTGAGGGAGAATTAAATAGAGGCACACGTTGTATTGGTGGATAAACTTATTGTGGACATCAACATTTGAATTATGTTTAAAATCTACCAATGAACTTATATGACACGCCAGTGGTGCTTAGCATAAGATGAGTGTCTATGCTCATTAGATCATACTCGCTCTTATATAATCGCATACCAACCATATAGAGTTGCACGGAATACAGTCTTGTTATAAGAAATCTCAATTCAATGCCTACTATGCAGATTCTGAGGCCAGTTTCTGTTTGCTCATTCAAAGCAGAGTTTTCAAAAATTGGGATCTGATTTGCTTTAGGTACAACTACTGATAGCCTTGCTTCTAATGCTATACAATATCGAGTTCTTGCCACTACGCCTTGCAATCAGACCGTGATTAGGCGATCAGGAAACTACAAGCCCCCTATATGGGAATTCGATTATATTCAGTCCTTAAATAGTGAATACACGGTAATTATCATCATTTACATAAAAAAATTCTCTCTTTTTTCTTGCAATCAGATTTTGTTTATGCATAATGTAGAGAGAGAGATACGTGACGCAGGCTTCTGAGCTGAAAATGCAAGTGAAGATGATGCTGGATAAAACAGTAGATCCACTGGATCAGTTGGAATTCATTGATAATTTGCAAAGGTTGGGGATATCCTACCATTTTTAGAATGAAATTAAGCGAATCTTGTCAGTTATTAACATAAAATATAGTAAAAATGATCAAGATTCAAAGATTAAGGATTTATATGCTACAGCTTTGGAATTCAGACTACTAAGACAACATGGCTTTAATGTCTCTGAAGGTGCAAATCAGTTTCTTCCGTTCATTTTTCATTCAATTTTTGTGCTTACAAGTTTCCTACACGTGTCATGTTGAACACAGAGATATTTGATCGTTTCAAGAATGAGAAGGGTGAGTTCAAGTCGAGGCTTTGTGATGATATAGAGGGGTTGTTACAACTATATGAAACTTCATTCCTTTCAATAGAAGGTGAAAGTACCCTAGAAATGGCAACAGAATTCACTATGAAACACCTTAATGATCAAACTAGTATCGAACAGTTCCATTCTCGATTGGTGCACCATGGCTTGGAGCTTCCGCTGCACTGGACCATACCACGAGCAGAGGCAAGAAGGTTCATAAACGTATACAAGGACAGGCCAGACATGAATCCAGTTCTGCTTGAGCTTGCTGAATTGGATTTCAACATTGTTCAAGCAAAATATCAGCAGGAACTAAAACATCTCTCCAGGTATTTTATTGATAAGATGCTCTATTCACTCAAAGACAAATTGACATGACTACTTGTCTTCAATCAGAGACAACTCAATAGGGAATTTGATGGAGGCAAACAGTCTCTCCTTAGCAAATTTTCCTTTCACTTTACCACTACTAACTTTTATCACGGTGGAAGAAAATGTGTATAAATTCCACTACTAACTTTTATCACGGCCAAATATATTGAATTTTGATGTCTAGATGTTACAAATGTTTTTGTTTATTTCCTTCTGCGTTTTCTATGAATAGGTGGTGGAAGGGAACGTGCCTTGCCGAAAAGTTGTCCTTTGCGAGGGATAGGCTGGTGGAATGTTTCTTTTGGACTACTGGGGTGATATTTGGACCTCAATATGAATTTTGTCGGAACATATTGACGAAGGTCAACGTTTTAGTAACAACCATAGATGATATATACGATGTCTATGGTACATTAGAAGAACTAGAAGTTTTTACAAGAATTATTGAAAGGTTAGCAACATCCTTATTCCTCATTTCGGACACACCCCCACCCCCAACCCCAACCAATTAAAAAAAAACGAAGTCCTTTTGTTAGAGGACACAATCAAAGTTTGTCAACACAGTACTTTGTTGATTAAATGGTGTATGTGATGGGGAGAATTAAATAATTGGCTTATTCCATTCTTCAAGTAGGAAGTTGGTTTTCAACCTTTAACAATGGGCAAGCTGGTTATTAATTTTATTTATAGTTGTAAAATTATTTCTCAAGAAATGGTTCGAATCTATTTTAAATTAATCAAAATGTGGTCTTTGCATAATCAACTTCATGAAATTAGGTTTTACTTTCTAACAAGGACTAGTGTGTTGTAATTTAAAGTGATGCATGTTTTTGTGAGGGCCAAACAAAGATTTTATGAAAATTATGGTTTTCATTATTGGGCGACCGGTTGTTAAACAATAATAAAATGTCAGGTAAGAACTTTCTTTTCTTCAAAGTTGAGGATCAAATTATTATTGGAAAATTAGATTGGTAGTCTATAGTGAAAATTTTAATTTTCCCATATATGATAAATATTGATTTTTTTTTTCTCCCCCTTCTGACTCCTATAATTATCATTTGGTTGGAACTCTACAGATGGGATGTCAATTCAATCCATCAGCTTCCAGATTACATGCAAATTTGCTATCTAGCACTCAATAACTTCGTCAATGAAATGGCTTACGACATTCTAAAAGAAAAAGGGTTTCTAATAATTCCGTATTTAAGAAAAGCGGTATCATTTTTGCTTCAAAAAGTCCAATACACAATCCTTATATCAGTTTCCATATTTAAGCCATATACAGTAATCTTTTCAAATTTGGCAGTGGACAGATTTATGCAAAGCATACTTACAAGAGGCAAGGTGGTACTTCAATGGATACAAACCAACAACGGAAGAGTATATGAACACTGCATGGATTTCAATATCAGCTCATGTCATACTATCCCATGCATTTTTCGCCGTTGCCAGTCCTATAGAGAAGGAAGCCGTCCAGTACTTACAGGATTATCCCGATTTAATCCGTTGGTCGGCAACGATTTTACGTCTTTCAGATGATTTAGCAACATCAGTGGTGCGTATATAGACTACAATTTCATTTCATGTTTTCAAGTTCATTCTTGTTTATGAAATCATTAAGACATTAGGAATTCGAAATTAATCCTTTAAACTAACAGTTCATTTGGTTTTCTTACTCTCAGGATGAAATGAAAAGAGGTGATGTTCCGAAAACAATACAATGTTACATGAAAGAAACTGGTGCTTCTGAAGACGAGGCACGCAAACACATAAGATCTTCGATACGTGAGACGTGGAAAAAAATGAATAAAGTTCAAGAAACAAGTTGTCCATTCTCAAAAACTTTTATTGAAATTGCAGTGAATCTTGCGAGAATGGCACAATACATGTACCAATACGGAGATGGGCATGGCATTCAAAATCGCGAAACTATGGATCGCATCTTAGCATTACTATTTGAACCCATTTGATGAAAATTGAGTTTTTTATTTTCTTTTAGTTATTATTTCTTCATTAAATAAATTCAATTTTAATTCCGTTTATTTCGAATAAATTCTAAATATTAGGGCTTTTAATTTTTGTCATTATCTTCTAGATTAAGTAGTTATCAAGATTTTAGTAATGATCTAAATTCTAATTATTTCTTTAAATAAGGGTTGTAACCTATCATGATGATTAGTATTTGAAATATATATTATGTATAGAAAATTGATTTATCTATCTTCGAATTTTAAACTTGTTTATCAAACTATAAAATGACATACACATACACATTCACATTGCAACCAAACTGAACACATATGAACATAACAAAAAATAAGGGTATGTGCCATTTTGAGTTTTCAGTTTTTGAAAAATACGTTTACCTATCTATTTTCAAAAACAAATTTCCAAAAACGAGTTTAAAATTTACAAAGAAAACCGAAAACGCAAAATAAATTTTTTTTGGCCGTTTTCAATTAAAACCAAGCCAAAACTTCATTTTTTTATTTTTAAAATAATTTTTCAAAATGACAAAAAAAACGCATTTTTAGTAATATCAAAATGGACACTCAAAACCCAAAACCCAAAATGAATTCAAAACTCAAAATTAAAAACTGAAGCACGAAGACAACAACTCCTAAATTATTCCAAGGAGGTCATTATACCATGATGCCCAAATCTAATTACTATTACCAAAAGAATTATTGATTTCTTGTAATTTCACCATCATACTCAAGCTCAAGGTTAAAAAAATTAGGGGAAAAAAATTATATACACTGAGAATGAATCAGAAAAATATGGTCCATTGTTGAAAAAAGGATTTTAAAAACAAAATGGTTTTTTGATTAGCGAAATTGTCGTCAATGATTTTTTGATATGACAACGAAATGCAAAATTATTGTGATGAGTGATATTTTAAAACAATTGATCTAGTTCATATAAAGGTTTTGAAATTAACTATAGGTGATTGCTGAAGATGATGAAGAAACATACACAAACTATTTATCCCATTTATGTTGATATCAACTTCCACCCCCACCCCCCACCACCCAAATTGTGTCTGATTTGGAGATAGAATTAGTGACAGCGTAATCTATGGTGTATTTTGTATTTTTCAGTTACAAAATTTAAAACATATATGAACAATTAAATATGAGTAATTTTAGGAATCAGTATTTTAGGTTTTATTTTATATATTAAAAAGTATATTACATATATAATACAATGTTGACATCCGACCTCTGAGGTCGTTAAGTACAGTTTGTTGAATGTATTAATTTCATGCTAATTTAAGTTCACATATTTGAAATCAGCTCGTATTTGTCATTGCTGAAATTCGAGGGGATATAATGATTGAAAATTCCTTATACATTGTACAAATAGTCAATCAACGAGTGACATTTGGAAAGTCTTACATTAGCGGCCACCAATTCCACCCATCACATGCCTTAGTTTCATTCCCTAATTAGTTCATTAATTGTTGGGGACCATGTGTAAGGTTAACTCATAATGACCTGACAAAGCCGAGCACAGTAACCAATCCAAACATACCAATAATGTACTTTCTTAACTCGATACTGTAGCTGATTAGATAAAGAAATGAAGAATGTATGCTAACATTTCCCTATAAAAGGAAGAATGAGAGTCTTGGAGAAGGGAGATAAAAAAAAAAAAGCTTAGAACACTTCACATTTCAAATATCTCATTGAGGAAAAAGAGCAAACACTTGTAGTTAAAATTATTATTTGCAAGTCATTATCAATAAAACTCTTATTTACATTTTAAGTTGGCTTGAATCTTGTTCATACATTTTTCGACGTCAATAGTTTGGCGCTAGAAGGAGGGCCCTAACTTATAAAAAAGCCATCTCTCTCCATATAATCCACAAAAAATACCATCAGGTATGATTTTTTAGCATCCGAAAATCAATTCCATACTCGTCCTGAACAAACCAACAATCCACTAAATATTGGAAGAGGACGAGGTCAAAACGAAGTTTCTTATTCTTAAATAACCATGATGAGGGAAACCATTGAAAAGTTGACAAATGTAGTCAATAGGTTGGAACGAAACCAAACTCACATTTCACCACCAGGCACTGAGGTGGAATCCCCACACGAGGAGAGAATGAGACAACTTCCCACCAGAAAGACTCTCAAATTCTTAGGAGAAGAATCATCTAAAAGCCGAATTGAAGAGATTAGGAGTTCTCCCAAAACAGCAAAGCCAGCTGCTACGAAAGCTAGCAGCGTGTTTGATTGACTGGGCTCTCAGCAGTCCCTAACACCTCGGAGTAAACATGCTGAAGATATCGTTGCTTAACCTTTGCCTAAAAAGTCAAAGATGTTACAACTGACTGGGTACGAAGGAGAATGAGATCCTTTTAGCCATTTAGACAAGTACACTTCCTGGATGGAACTGCATGGAGCAGGAGATGCCATAATGTATCGTGTTTTTCCATTAACCTAGGGAGATAAAGCCTAAAGATGGTTCACAAGGCTACATCAAAGATCCATAAGAAATTGGAATGACCTTGCCATAGCATTTATGGCCCAGTTCATGGGTTCTAAAGCAAGAACTATGCCCAAGGAGTGCTTGGTAAGCATTAAGCAAGGAAAGATTGAATCGCTTAAAATTTACCTTAGCAGATTCAATAAGCAGTCCATGGAGGTTGAGAAGATATCTGATGATGCCGAACTTATGGCAGTTCTTTCTAGGCTGTGGCTTAGAACGAGGTTTTAGTGGTCTATACTTGAGGATGGACCTCGGATGTACCATGAGTTCCTGAATCTAGCTGAAAAACATATAAGTGTTGAGGAAGCCACGTCAGACTAAGAGGAACCCAAGGTAAATCCACAGTCCTCACATTAAGCAAAGGAGAAAAAAGTGGATAAAGATTTCAGTTGTTAAAAGAGAAAAGACATGAGGGATCGAGGTTGTCCTAAGCCTTATCCAGATAGAGTCCACGAATATCATCCATTAAATACCACCCTAGAAGAAGTCTTCTTTCAAGCGGAAGAAAAAGAAACATTTCGTAGACCCCCACATAAGAAAAATGACTTAGCATGGAAAAATCAAGGGAGTTATTTCTGATACCACAGGTCAGCACGACACAGCACTGATAATTGTAGAAATATAAAGAAAGAAGTGGAATCCCTAATTCGGTGAGGTCATCTGCAAGAATTTGTGGCTAAGCCCAAAGAGACAAACCAAGTTGGTAATCGACAACCTAATCAATAAGGAACAGGTCAGCGAGTTCAGCCAGGTCTTCAAGCCCGGGATCCCATACCACGAGCTGATATCAAAACTCTAATAAGTGGTAATCAATGCCTTGAAGAATCCAGATAAGTGGTAATCAATGCCTTGAAGAATCCAGAAGAGTAAAGCGCAGACGAGTACGTGATGCCCACATCTTACAAAATTTCAATGTAGGATTACTAGAGTCTGACACTAACACTACGTCATAATCAGAATGGTTTGGATTTTTGGAAAAAAGATTCATACGGGATTTTGTAGGACTAAAGTGATGCACTGGTAATAGCCATTGCTGTTGCTGGGATACAAGTGCACTGGACTCTGGTGGATAATGGGAGCTCAGTCAATGTCTTGTACTATCGAACTTTAGAACAAATGGGAATCCAATAACATTATATCCAGCTATGCTCTAGGAGGTTGCAAGGCTTTTCTGGTGATCCTCTCGAAGCTCGAGGTCAGATTGTTCTGATTGTGAAGTTAGGCGAAGTCCTTTGCTAGAGAAGAATCTTAGCTGATTTTGTTGTTGTCGACCTTCCTTCCAACTATAATGCCATATTAGGGAGACCCATATTGTACGAATTATAGGCCGCCACCTCAATATATCATTATTGCATAATGTTTTTTACTCCAAATGGAGTTAGTGTAGTACGTGGGAATCAATTCGAGGCGAAAGCTTGCAACATTGATCTACATAGCCCTCAGATCCAAATATTGAGGAGCCAGCAAAATGATCGAGCAAGGGAGGCAAGGTTAAAAAGATCCATTATCGCCGACCTCTTTGAGATCGACATTACTAAGAAGCACAGCAGAAAACGACGGATGATCATCTTTCGTTTGAAAAAAAGGAAGCAGATTCATGTCCCTATCCTGAAATCATGGTAATCTTAATACCCATAGTAGAAATTATCATTCCCAAAGTTTGAGTTGATACAAGGAGCTCTCTCAACATATTCTATGTTAAAACACTGAAATAGATGGGAATCCCATTGAATTTTCTACAATCATATCCAAATGTGGTTTTATGACTCAATGGGGCCCTCACCAAAGCAAAATGTTTGATCAAACTCTCTATTAAGGTCGGCGAAGCTCCACATCGAACTAAATTGAATGCAGAATTTGTAGTATTTGATTCCAATTCACCTTATGAAGCCATTATGGGACAGCCTCTATTATTTAATCTCAGAGCAATTGTGTCAATATACCATTATTCTCTCAAATTTTCCACACCTCATGGTGTTGGACAAGATAAGAGAAAATATTGCTGAGGAATGTTGGATGAAGATTTATTTAGCAAAGAAGGATACACATATTCTCCCAGAAGTTCATTTAGTATATTTGATTGAATCTGATCTCAGCTCATTAGACCCACGTTTAAGAGTGAAAGGGGGAAAACTTGTGAAAGAGCTAGATATAGTGGTAGTCGGACCAGGCGATCCTCAAAAGTAACTCAGAATAGGCTATGAATTGCAACCACCCATCCGATGTCAGATCATTGAGTTCATCGAACAGAACCTCGATATTTTCAATTGGAATCACTCGAACATGAAAGGAATCGATCCATGAATCATTTGCCAAAGGTTGGGTATCGACCCAATGGTGCGAACTAAACAGCAACAATGTCGACCTCTGAATCAAGAAAGATACGAGGCCTTAAACAAAGAGGTGCAAATGTTGCTTCGAAATGGATTTATCCATGAAGCAAAGTATCCAAGATGGGTTCCTAACCTAGTTCTTGTGAAGAAAAGCAATAGAGATTGGAGAATGTGCATATATTTTACCGACTTGAATAAAGCATGTCCTAAGGATAGATTTCCACTACCAATGATAGATATAATGGTAGATGCAATAGCAGGACACGGGCTACTTAATTTTATGGATGCATACTCAAGATATAATCAAATTCTTATGTATGAATCGGACCAGGAACGTACCGCTTTCATCACTGACCAAGGTCTTTACTGTTACAAAATGATGCCATTTGGTCTCAAGAATGTTGGGGCCGCCTACCAACGTCTTGTCAATTCCATGTTTGCCAATCAGATTGGTAAAACTATGGAAGTATGTGTTGATGACATGTTAGTAAAGAGTGCAGATTCCAGGGACCATCGACAACATCTGGCTAAAATGTTTGAAATCTTGAGAAAATATGGGATGAAGCTAAACCCCCATAAATGTGCGTTTGGTATGAGCTCATGAAAATTCTTGGGTTATCTAGTGAATCACTTGGGAATCGAAGCAAATTCGGAAAGGATACGAGCTATCATTGATATACATGCCCAAACAAAGCCTAAGGAGGTTCAAAGTTTGACTGGATGAGTAGCTGTCTGAAAAGTGTGTTTTACACATTTATTTTGGGTCACAAACATGGATAATTGTTAATAACATGTGAAATATAGCTTAATTCGTAATTCGATGTAATTTGTATTTTACAAGACAATAATGATAAATATGGCAAAAATTAGGAAAAACAAACGAAAAATGACTAAAATGAAGTAAAATCAAAGATTGAGGACTCAAGTGTAAATATTCAATAGTTGATTTGGATACAAGATGATACTTTGAAGATTGTTAGGAGACAATTGGATGGAATTAGAACTTCAAAAGGAATGAAATATGATCAAAATCAATATCCAATCGCACAAATTATATTCCAGATTGTTAGCCTAATATTGAGACCTACTTTTGGCATTGTAAACGTCCAAATTGGAAATATTCTATTCTAGAAAGGTTTTAGCCCCTTGACCTAGATTTCCAACTCACTTTGAACTTTCCCAATCGGATATCGGAGTGAAAGTTATGGCCAAAATACTGACTACTGTGCAGTGATAAAAAAAATCCACGCGCGAATGAAACTTTCTTTATTCGATTGGAACTCTATTGGAAATCAATTTGGACGTTATTTTCATTCGAATCCTACAAATATATAACAGCAGAATACATAAAGGAGAGGGAGGAGATTTTACAAGGATTTTCAGAGAAAAAAGAGACTAGAATACGAAGAACAACATCACAACACGAA
>CAIGRP010091476.1:0-22367 GCA_903798385.1 Fraxinus cuspidata | reverse complement strand
ATATTATTTCTTGTGGAATAGAATAAACATTCAGTCAAATTATTTACATTTTATACTTTGAAATATGTTAGGGGATAAATTCCACATTGGTTAAATACCGAAATATAAACCAACATATAAATATAAGGGTTTGGATTACTCTTTTTAATGAGTTTGACCTTTAAAAATGAAATCCCAAGTTTGAACAGAAAGTACCTGGACATCTGGTGGCAATATGACAGTTCTAAGAGTTATCTTTGTATTTGTTTTCTTCTTTGCACATCTAACTTCAATTTGCTATTCTTATATATTAAAGGGAGACATTTTTCCTCATTATATTTCAGGACGTGGAGTGTGTTGAGGATGTATCCACAAAAGACCTTTTGCAAAGACATATCAAGCGGGCTAAGAGGGTTAGGTCACGGTAATTGACTCTCCTGTTTGGAAATACTTTTTATGCAATTTTCAACTAGTAAAAAAAAAAACAACGGATCCTGTTCTAAGTAACTTCCCATTCCAACCTAAGAGCGTGTGCCTATTTTTCAGGCTAAGAGAAGAAAGGCTCCAAAGAATTACTAGATACAAAACCAGACTTGCTCTTCTCTTACCCCCAATAGTAGAGCAACACACAAAAAATGAATCTGCTGCAAACTGATACTGATGACATTATAGCATTAACACCTAAGTTTTTAACTAGATTTTGAGATTTTTGGAAGAGTGGATTTGGTGTTGGTTGGTCGACGCAGATAAATGAAAGATACGGATAGAGAAAGAAAATTTGTTTATTGTAATAAAGAAGAATTTTAATGATGCGTTGTTATGTTTTAATGATTATTTCTAATATTGTTATGTTTGAAGATATTAATAAAGAAGAAATTTTGTTTATTGTATTGTTCGATTTAGTACTCCATACTAATAAGCTTTGATACTTCACGAAAAACTGAGAAGCAAATTATAGTTGAGCTAAAAAAAAAAAAAAAACACATTTTATTTTTTCAGTTAGTATTGTATATATATATTTTTTGGGTTTTTAATACAATTTTTTTATTTTTCTTCTATATTTCATAACTCCATAAATTGACTGTAGTTTAATTTGACCATCATGGTAGAGTCAATGAAAGTATCTTCAAGAGATTCTTAATTTTATGAAGAGCATGTTGTGTATAATAGAACATCTTTTTATTTAGAGATTAAAATTTTTTATACTATCTATTTTGATTTTTTTTTTAAGAAACATCTATAAATTTCTCTTTATTTGGTTATTTAACTTATTTTTTTATGTCAACGGTCAATTAATTCAAATATATTTTGAATAGTTTAAGAAATGGTTGTATTGAAATCTCTAATTTATTAAATTCAATCTTATTAAAAATAGCGAATAAGTTTGATCTTTTAAATTTGGAGAATCAAATGCATTTTCTATTTTATGAAGTTACAATAGAAAATTTATTGGAGTTTAATTTTAATATTAATTTTTTAAAATAGAGAGCATTTTGTATATAGAGTCTTTTGAAGATGTTCGGACTTGACTGACGAATTCTTGTTTAGCTAGCACATTTTTTTGGGGTAATCATACTATGTGCAGATTTTCAATGCCAGCAATCTCATAATCGTTTAACAACAATAATTATTGTTAAAAGTCTTATTTTCATTCAACAGGCAATAGATTAATCTAATTCATTCCAACTCTATTTGTAACGATCCAAATTTTTTTATGACAGAAATATGAATCACTACCAAAAGCTTCCTTTAGATTGTACCCACTGACGTGCCATTACGTATTAAAATTTAAAGAAGACTAAAAGGAAACCAAACTACTGTCCAACTATCATAGAATAAATTAGTGCCAACGATGATGAATAAAACTCTAGTCATTTATTCTATTTATTACTTAGAAAATTGACGGAACAACAACACATTATAATGTATTCTACCAATTTTAAAACATACATGCATGGTTTTGATAATAGTATGTAGCACATTTCAGATTTTCTTTTATTTAACNTTTGATAATAGTATGTAGCACATTTCAGATTTTCTTTTATTTAACTGAGAAATCCAATTCACTCCGATAGTTATACGACGGGTAGGTCTTTTTATCGAATCACTACGTCCATAACCGATAGCGGAAGGCATTCTACCTAATAAGGTTGATACTTCGAACCCGCTTGAATGAAACGGAAAATATTGTCGATAAATAGAAGTACATCTTGTACATTAACATATTGAAAATATTCCGCCTTAGTTAGAACAGTCAAATCAACTCTCATACGAGCTCCAGGCGGTTCACTCATCTGATCGTAAACTATAGCCACTTTTGAGTCTGCAATATTTTCTTCATTAATCACCTTAAATTCTTTCATTTTTTCATGTAAAGATCATTTCTTACGCGAGTACGTTCACTTTTAAATTATATGGCCTTGGAATGATCTTATTGCAGTGACCGTGTAAGTCAACCAACTAAATATTAAATTGGCAATGAAAATAGTAGTAAGGAATAAATTTAAATATTTTAGGCAATGAAATTGGCAGCATGCACATTAATAACGCGATTTACATAACATTAAATTCTAACAACCCATACTAACATGTGAGGCATGGATATTGGGTGAGTATGGGGAATACTCAATAGGATACGAGTATTAGTACAATCCCGAATAATATTTATCATTCATATATCAAAATAATCATACGATCATATTATATGTTTAGAATCCAATAATAACTCATAGCATATATACCGGATGGCCATAATCATATCGTAACACTTCATTAGCATACTATTCATCAATATAAAATAAAATAAAAATAAAAGAGACAAAACCTCTTGTATCATTATTCTATCTAAAATCTTTGAAAATCTTGATTTGGTGATCACAAAATTGCAGATTTTTGTGCCTCTTGAATTTACCTGGAAACTTTTAAACTTTACTATCTTGTGCTCTTACTACTGTAAAATATAAGAAGAATAAAATAAAGAAAAGAAGAAGATATGTATATAGAGAGATTTGAAATAAGGGGAAGAAATGTGAGTGATGAAATGATGTGAAGTTGTTGGAAGTTAGTGGGATCATAAGAGATAATGGATAGGAATATTTGGGATATTTTGTTTATTGTTAGAATAAGAATGTTTTTTTTACTTTGACTTGGACTTAATATTAAACTGGATAACGTACGTCTATACTTAAAATTCGAATTATGATACAAGTAATTTCAATTCACGATATTGATTTTTATTGTTGCCATTAATGGTTAATGACCGTCTGTGCTCACTCGAAATCCTAGATCCACCACTAATCTCATCCAGCATCTAAAGTTTGCCCCTTTAATTGGAATATTAGCTGCTTAGTTTTTTGAAGTTTCAAAAGTTAAACTTCGTGTTTGTTAGAAATATTGCCTATCAGTCTGCGACTTAGTGAAATCTAGTTGGTCTCATTATGATTAGTTTCCATTGAGTGTGTTAGTGGCATGATTGTGCATGTTGATTTTCTGTCTGGTTCAGTTGAATTTGCAGTTTTTTGGGTTATTTTCTTATAACATTATACTCAAATGAGTTCAAACTTCAGTATGATGTTTCTATTGAAATTAAGGAGGCAGGTTCCTCCAGAAAAAAAAAAACATCTTGAGCCCTTTGATGAAGGTGGCCACTATAAGGGTTTAAATATCTCGGATATTGACTTGGGTTTTAATGACTCTGAAGATCTGTTTGGCGAATCTCTCGATGAGTCACAACAGTTTTCTGAGAATCGTGGAATTGATAGCTCATTTGAGATTGATTGTTTACACGGTTTTGAAATCAATAGAGAGTGTACATATCCCATCAAGGTTTGCCCTGTAATTTCTATTACAATATGACAATTTGTTATCTATTAAAATACACAGTGCCGTCTTCCTCTTTAAGATAAGGGCACTATGCTGGTGTGTTTTCAAAATAGATTGGTTCACAAGCACATAAATCTCATGGCATTGCAAAAGCTTCCTTGTTAAAATTGATTCTTCTGGTTAAAACTTTTCATGAAGACACACAGAGAACATGGATGTGATGTTGATAGCTATACTTCTTAGTCATTTTAGTTATTTTAAAAGGTACTTCATGATCGAATCTATTTTTTTTTTTTTTTTGTGTTTGTGTGTTCCAGGACTCCTCAGCCTCACACTAAAATAAAGCATATGACACGCAACAATCCGATATCTACTAACTTGGTTACAAGGTGTAAAACTTGTCCAAATGCTTGCCAAGAAAATCGTTATCTACACCTTCACTTCCTTTTCTAGCCTAACTTGTGAGAGTACCATGGAAGATCACCATGGGGGATGTCTTCAATATGAGTCCAATATTTAGTACTATTTGAATCGGTTATTTTTTTGTAGTTGTCCTTACCGTTGGTATGTTTCAATCAACTTTTTTATTAGCCCAATTATGTTCTAAGTAATTATTTAGATTAACTCCACATTTTAGTATGTTGTAATGTGTTGGTATATATAGTTTTGTTCTCTAATTATTTAGGTTTGTTGATAACCAAACAAATAATTTTTTTTTTTTAAAACGAAATTGACATTTACAACGTGCACGAGTATTTACGGTATGCAAGTGCAAGCTCTAAAGGGAAGTGAGTATTTACAACATGTTTTTGCACACCGTAAAAATTGAATTAACGGCTTGCATTCCATTTTTTTACGGCTTGCATTGTGTGCTTTAAAAACAAAATGAGTATTTACAGCATGACCTTATATGGCATTCACATGTATGCCGTAAAGAAGTTTTTACGGAATGCAATGCATGCTGCAAAAAACAAACTCTATTGTAGTGGCTTGATTAGATTGGCTGAAAGAGATAGATTATGGGAGGATAGTAGGGAAGATTTAGTCTGGGGGTTAGTCATCTATCTTTTATCGGATAATTCCATAATATTTCTCCACTCAAAGAACTGTGACTCTACATTTTCTCTTAATATTCTTACTACGAATGAAAAAACTTGGGGACAGAAAGTGAATTTTAAAAAATCAACTATTTCTTTTAGCTAAATGAGAAGGAGAGGGCTCTCTGTGCAATGAGGCTGCCAAATACTCACCCGTCTGCCAAAGAGTTTTGGAGATTTCAGGATGTTCAATGAGATTTTTTATTGAAGCAGGTGTTGAGGCTGGTGAATGAATTATAATTCCTCACAGGCTGCCCCGAAGCATGAAAGGAAAATACTATCAACACGATAGCTTTCTGTTGGCAAAAAATAGGGTGGGATCTTCTTTCATGTGGAAAAGTTTTCTTTGGGTAATTGAGATGGAGAGTGGGAAATTGGAATAAAATCCAGCCATTTGTAGACCCGTGGATTCTGCTGCAATTATTTCTCAACCTGTTACTGCTCCCAATGGTGATGTTTGGAAGGCTGTGGAATTAATTTCAGCACCAGGCTGCTAAGAATTTAGGAAAACTGAGGGTGTTTTTGTACCCACTGATGGGTAGGTAATTAAATTAATTCCATTGAGCACAAATGATAGAGATGTTACACTCATTTGGCACTATTATATGTAAGAGCTATACACACTGGATATAAATGCCTTCTAAATATGAGATTTTGTTGAACTTGGTCGAGTTCCTTCAGCCTGGAATATTTCGTGGAGATTAGCCATCCTCCAAATTTATGTTTAGGATTTTTGAGATCATGTATAACGTGTATTGTTTGTGTGCAGGAGATAACTGAGTATAGTCCAAAATGATCTGAGATAGGATATTGTTTACCTGATACAGAACTTTTTGCCATAGAATCTGATTGGAGAATAGGCACTTGAGAAGTCAGATTGCAATGATAATCTAGCAGATAAGATGGAGGTCGGGTAGCCCTGCTAGATTTACGGATAGGTATTGGAGGTGGTGGAGAGGAAACCACAGGTGAAGAGAGATTAGAAGATTGGTCAGCATTTGAGGTACTGTGGTTATACAGAATAAGATCAGTTGAAGAAGGAGCATGATTATTAGTAGGAGTAGAATCCGAATCTGAAAAAAATCAGGATATGATGACGATTGAGTTGGAAAGAGATCATGAGTAGGCTGTGGAAAATGGCAAACTTGGACAAAGACTTGAGAAAAGAAGGGTTATGAAATGGGAATATATTTTCGTGAAAAGAAACATCTCTGGAAGTGAAAGTGGTATTGATATGAAGATTGTACAACTTGTAAGCCTTCATATCATAAGGGCATCCAATGAAGATACAAGGTGTGGCTCTAGAATCAAATTTTGTTCGATTCCTCTTCAATGTAGATGCATAACAGAGGTAGCCAAAAACTTTGAGGTGGGTGTAAGATGGTGTAGCTTGATAGAGCATTTCATAAGGGGATTTATCAGCAAGAATAGAGGTAGGTGTTCGATTTATAATATGTGTAACAGTAAGGATACAGTCACTCCAAAATTGATGTGGTAGGTTGGCTTGAAACTTAATAGCTCTAGCAACATTCAGAACGTGTTGATGTTTTCTCTCAACCACACCCTTTTGTTGGGGTGTCTCTACACAACTAATTTGGTGTATGATGCCTTTGGAATGATAGAAGTCAATCATAAGAAATTCTGCACCATTATCAGATCTCAAATTCTTTAAAGTGCATTAAAAATGTGTTTGGATTAAGAGAAGAAAGCTTGAATAATAGGCTTGGTCTGAGATTTGTCTCTCATAAGATATATCCATGTCATTCTACTATAATCATCAACAATGGTGAGAAAGTATTTAGATCCATCCAAAGAAGGAACGGAGTACGGCCTCCAAATATCACAATGAATAATGTCAAATATTTTGGAAGCTCATCTCACTGTGGAAAAGAAAGTTTGCGTTGTTTAGCTAAGGGACATACAGAACAATGTATATGTTATTGAATTTGATTATAGTGACATACTTATGTAAAACAGACAACTTAGAAGCAGGAACATGTCCTAACCGGCAATGCCAGACATCAATGTTGTTGTTGACATTAGCATTGATTAATGAGTTACAAGTAGCTTTGTTTACTTTGTTACATTGAGAATAAGAAACAAGTCTGCAACCAGTATTAGGGAAAATAACAGAACTGATATTGAGAGAATTAACAGAATGTGTTGTGAGATGATGAGGTTTGATGAAGGATTGGCTACTGAACTGGTAATCAGAATGTTGAAAGTGATACAATCCATTCTCAAGTTTGCCTATCCCAATCGTCCTCCATGTTAAAAGAATAGGAAGAATTATGTATGAAAATTAGGAAGCAATTATGTTTAAGAACTAAATTGCTAGCAGATATCAGATTGAAGGTAAAGGATGGCACCACTAGAACATTTGTCAAAACCAAATCAACAAACAACTTCACTGTGCCAATATGTGTTACAGCAATATTATCGCCACTTGGTAGTCTCACAGATGCATTAGCCTCAGTAGTCACATTGGTCAGATGCTTAATAGAACAAACCATGTGTTCTGAGGCTCCTGTATCTATGATCCATTTGACTCAAGCTGTAGCAACATTGTAACAAACATGATTACCTGAGAAGGCAGATGTCTCAGGGACTGAAGATGAGGTTGATGGCACATCTTGTGGCTTTGAACTGTAGGTGTATAATTGTGCTTGCATTGTGGAACCAACATGGCCAAAATTTGTTGACATTGATCTGGAGTAATAGTTGCGTTCTGAAGAGAACTAGCAATTTCAGAATTGTTACCAAGAGGGACTTGAGCATTCTCACTTGCTATTGGTGTTCTCCCTTTAGCAAATCTATGACCTGGAGGATAACCTATGAGCTTGTAACACTTCCCTTTAATGTGTCCAAGTATTCCACAATAACTACACATAGGTCTGTCCTTTTTCTGAGATTGATCTAACGAACCAGATCTTCAATTGCCAAATGATCTGTGCACCATCTTACTTGTAAAAGCTACTGCATCAAAATGTTGTTGTTTCTTAGCAACAACATCCTTCTACCTTTCATCTTGTAAAATAAGTGCAAACGCTCTATTCAGTGAAGGTAATGGATCCATCAGCACGATCTGACGTCGAACAGCAGAGAAATGATCATCTAGCCCCATTAAAAACTGCAAAACTTGATCTTCATGTTTATAACTGGTGATGTTGGCATCTGGTCTAATTATCCAATTCTTCCCAAAGTCCTTTGAATCGATTGAAATAAAAACTGACCGAACCGTTTTCTTGTGAAATTGAAGCATTTTGCTTATTCAATTCATAGATGCGAGGGCCATTACCTTGACTATACCGGTCTCTAAGCTCAATCCAGATTTCCCTTGCAGAATCCTTTTTGTATCACACTTGGATAAAGTTCTTTCGGAACAGAGTTAAAAATACAAGAAGAAAAAACATGATTACACCTCCTCCAAGCACCGAAGAAAGAATCATCCTGATGCGGTTTATCAATTGTTCCATCAATAAACCCTTCCTTGTTTTTAACACCGAGTGCCATGATAGCAGCTCGACTCCACTTTGCATAGTTGTCATCAGTAAGCGCAATCGAAATAATTTGCATCCCTATGTTATCACCATAGTGAAGGTAGTAAGTACTGGTTGGATCAGTAATCAATCGACATATAAGAAAATTCGCATCTCCTCCAACGGATGATTTGCCGGATGAATTATCGAACTGATTTTGAATATCTACTGCAACATTGGAATCCTTCGCCATTGCACAGAAGCTTCAACCACTTGCTCTGATACCATGAAGAGTTGCAAGGGATTCTAGGAGAGAAAAGAAGAGGAAAGGCGGGAAAATCAGTTAATTCAACTCATGCCATTGAAATGTTCCAACTCACATATAAAATGACATAAATATCATTTGCTAAAATGGTTCAACACACTCTAATGCCAGTTGTTTGAAAATAAGTTCGAGAACACTTTAATTTCAAAAACTTTTACTCAAGAAACTTGGTATCCATATCTAACTAAATTAATTGTTTTTTCCTATCAAAACGAATTAATCACATAAAGGGATATTGGAAATTGCCCTCGACGCTTGATGAATTTCTGATTCCAAATTACGGACCGAACATCTACAAACTTCAATCTCTTTCTAGATCTCCAAATTTCAAACTCTAAGCTTTTTTCGGTATTCTTTCAAGTAGATCTCAGGGGTGAGTGGACACCCAAAAAGCGAAATTCAATTACAAAATCTGGACGGACTTCGGATTGTAATGAACAACAAAAATCAACTCTATCTCTATAGGCGATAGACGGCCACGGTTGTTTAGATGTCATGTCAGTGCCCCTAGAATTGTATTTATTTCATGGATAATGCTTCATGTACACCGGGGTGTACAACCCCCTCACAATGGGGGGACCCACGAATTTTTTGTTCGAGGTGGGCCTCCTTTTTGTGAGGGGAGTGTTCACCGGGGTGTACAAATAGCATTATCCTTATTTTATATGTTTAGGGCTTTTCTCCAAATCTCGTGCTTTACTTGGAAGGGTTAGCACCGTCCTACTTGGAAAACTATTTTCACATTCACTGTGTAGTCCTTCAACTTTTATTACTATTGCAATTAAGGTCAAGACTTCTAAGTTACCAAAGGGACTTTTCGAGCCTACGTGATTTAAGCTCCAATAATAGAACCACAATCAAACAGATTTGAGATCATATTGAACAATTATTAGTTTTGCTCACTTTACTAAAGTTGAGAAATTGAACTCTTAATTATATAAAAGTACAGAAGCAATAATATTTTAATTTCTATTAATTACATCATCTTGACTTTGTTATTTTATTCTACACTTTGTCGTTTGTCGAATTATTAGATCGGGATTAAAATGAACATTTTTTATTCGAAATATTGTGTATGTTAAGCGTGTTTTTTTCTTAACAATATCTATGTGATACAATCACAAAATATGAATTAAGATTAATTAGCTCAAATTTAAGCTGCTCTCAAATGAATATCGGCTCATTAATCCATTGGTAGGGTGACGAAATTTCGAACTCAAATACGTACTTACTACTTTGACTTATGTTAGCTCCCAATTTATCGAGCTACTTAATTGTATAATTAGATCTCCATAGTGACACATCAAGGAATGTCGAGTTCACAAATAGCAACAACTACATTGAAGCAATCCATCAAACAATCGAGTATATATTAATCTCCACATACGGCCATGCCATTGAAATTAATTTATACATAATTGTCATATCCAATGAATTTCCATAATATTAGTATAACTACTCACAACGAACAATTGCCACGGTCAAGATAAACTACATTTCACAATTGGTAGAATATCTAATCTTGCCACCTTATCAAACAAAATTTGCATAAAACAAATTAATTCTCGAACGAATATGAGAGAGATCTATCTTCTTTCTCTGCGCCAGCAATTAATAGCATTCTCATAATTATACCTACAATAAATACTTTTAAAAAATACAAATTAATAAATAAATATTTTAACGATCAAACATAATGTTAATAATAATAGTCATGTCATAAGGCAGTCTTTACCTGATTTTTATTCGTTATCATCTACTACCACCAACATCCATGAGCAAATTTACATCTTATCGAATATCCATCGAATTATTTACTGTAATCACTCAGCAAGGCAGATATTACTTTTGAAAGAAGTAATTTACATTTTTTTGGTAAGCTTAACATTTAATTAAAGTTACTTTTAAGTAGTTTTTTTTTTTTTGGTCTGTACATGCATAGATATTACTTTCTTATCAGGCAGTGAGATTTTACAGTAAACATAAATTCCCAGGTGAAGGTGGGTTTCACAGAAGAGTTTTGCTGGTTGTCTCGGGATTAAATCCTGGGGTCAAATCCCCCTCCAATAGGAGGGCGCCAAATGGTTTGACCTGGGATTTAATTCTGAGATTTGTAGCAGAACTCTTCACAGAAGGCAGATAATGAACTGCAGAGATGAACTACTAAGTTTGATATTGAAAAATATATATATAAAATAAAGATAATAGTAATTATCAAGAATGTTACAACTATATTACTACAGTATTCTCCAATACAAGAACTTGAAACTCCACCTAATTTTCTCAAATCAACGACTAAAAGTGTTTTACACGCATTTTAGCACTACATCCAGCCATTGAACATATCTCTGGAAGTGTAAGCAAGCATGAAAATAAGACAGTATATACATACACCCATTTCTCCAACTCCTCCAACATAAAGAAATAAATAAACCCCAATTACTCCGGGATCAATAATTGAAAAATGGAGATAAAGAATAGGCAATTTTCATAATTCTAGAACAGCAGAAAGCATTCAAGAAACTATATATATACACCACAAAATGTAAACTTGCAGCCTGTACAAATAAAGAACACAATTAATTTGACATTTTCTAAGTTCTCATAGTTCACCAGCAATTGAAATACACATCTCGTGCTGTATAAATTAGAGCGTTCAACATTTTTCGTGGGCTGAAGGAAAAAGTCATTCAGCTCACTTAAAAATGAAATCGAAATGGAGCATATTCTATCCATCAAGAACATAGAGTAGCTATAATTGCTAAGTGTCTAAAAAATTGATACATTTCACAACGTTGGAATATGGCAACAATATGTAGTAATTAGTATGCGAACCATCCACTATTCTATATAATGCTTGCAGAAACAAAACCTCAACAAAAAGCTCGCAGAAGATGGAAAACCTCATTTGATAGAGCATATTGAGCTACCAAGAATTTAAGACAGTGGAAACATTCATGAGCAAGTTATGATTGCAAAAAAAGAGATGTAAAAGAAGCAGAAAGAGCATATAGTGTGGGTTTTTTTCCCTATCCAAGTCCTACTCCATAATCCATTGGAAAATATTCCCCCTTCAATCAGACTGTATATGCGTAAAAATGGTATGCTTCCATTAAATGAACTTTTACACAAGTGAGAGATGGCCTTTTATATTTATATGTTACCCTTAGGAGCTAAATTACCATATCTGAAAAGATTGCAAAATTATTTACCTTCCTCCTAGCTGGAGAGGTTTCAAAGAATAGAAGCCATTTTGTTTTATCAACAAGGTGGCAGTGTTGCCAAAATGACAAGCTGTCAATATTGGAAGGAAGACTAGGGTGGTAGTAAGGAATAAGAAGAATTGAGAAAGAAAAAGAAGAGTTTTAAATGTCCGTTCATTTCAGAACAACTATACAATGGAGATCTCTTCGTTTTGAGATCAAAGTACGCTCAGAACCTATGAGCTGCAGAAGTATGAGATTGAATAAAGGGGTTGTCATGCATTCTACTATAATGAACAACAGATGAATAAAACAAGTGAAAAACTAAAAATAAAAGAAGAAATAGAGAAAAATATCATCCGAATATACAATTGCTGTATGCACCAAGTAACGACAAGCAACAACCTACCCAATATGTACATGCTACCTAAGATTCAGCTAAAAAGAATGTTCACGGTTACTTATTTAGCTGCTTTTGTCCATAAGTCATACATGGAAAGAGCGTGGTGACAGCAGCTTTTTTTCATTAGTAACACTAATCACGAATAATTCTTCTAGTTAATAACAAAACTAAATATCAACATACTGTAATGTTTTTTATAATTGCTTCCCCAAATAGTAATATAATACTTACAAGTTTTAAGCAACAGTGCTAGAATTTTATTCTACATGAGTACCTTATTTACTATATTTCCCCATTTACCAATCATTCAGTTCAATCTTCTCCTTCTAGATTCACGGAAGTCTTCATTGTCAACATTTGAAGCACTTGGAGGAATGGTTCTTCCCCAGGAAGATGGAGAAGGATCCACAGGGGGATCGATCCCAATGGCAGTCAACGTCAGGAAACGTTCAACAGCACCAGAAACATCATTTGTTTGGGAAGATGAAGAAATGGGTAAAGCGGAATTGATCTCCACCCTTGATTCTGGAGGCTGATTATAAGATCGTACCATATTTAAGTTGTTGGTAAGAGAAGTTCCAACACCAACGATTGAAGTCCAAGCATCACTTCCTTGAATCCAATTATTAACAACTGTTTCACGATCCTCAACTGACCTTTCTGAATTATTTAAAGCAGATGAAATATAAGCCATAAAAGCAGTTCTTTCGGATAATACTCTTCGTTCTGGTCGGATCGCCAGAGTGCGATTTCTTTGTGGCTCTGCTGCATTTAGTACCCTATGAGACTCAGAGTTTAAACTAAAGTTACCATTTCCACCTCGTTGCCCAGTTTGATTCCCCATTGCACCAGTAATTTCCCTTAGTGCTTGTGCAACGGAAGCATAAGACAGACTTAGGCCCACTCCTTGCTGCCTAAAACTCTCAACTCTACGTGCTTTGGGCCTTGGAGGTATCTTCAAGCCGCATTCCACTTCAGACACATGCTCAGCACACCCATTGCTATATATAGGAATTACGGCACTATCTGACACCTCACCTATACAAACTGGGCATTCCTTAATAGTCGAATAAACATAAGGCAGCAAATAAAAACAAAGCCAACAAAACAAGTGGCCGCAGCAAGTCAATATAGGATCCTTCGCCATTTCAAAGCATAGATTACAATCATAAAAGCTTCCACCCTCCTTATTGGCATTCTTAAACTCAAAATCCAACATCTTTAATGCTTTCCCTACCAAATGGGAACCGTCCCTTTCAAAACTCTTTCCATTCTTGGAAGTCCTTTCTTCAACATTAATTCTGTCATTTCCACCTTTCTCTCTTTCCCAATTAACCAAAATCTCGCCCGAAAAGTTTCTAATTTCCCTAGAATCTTGCACTTGGTGAGACTTCTGCCGCCTAACGCGAGTAGCAACAAACATGAGTTGGCGAATTCTCTCCTCTATCCTAACATCACCAGTTTCTAACTTATTCAACGAATACCCAACTCTTACACCGAAATCAACATGTGGGTCCAAAGATTTAATTGAATGAAAATCCATCAAATCATTACCCCTTGAAATATCATCAGCCATTGCATGCAACAGTACTAAACCGGAAATTCACCAACTTCAACGAACAACATAAACAATCACTTTAATCAACCACAAATAACTAAAGGCAACACAGAACCTGGAACAAATTGAACACTGAATTAACCCAATTATACAGTTTACAAAATGAACTTGAATTGACCACATTAGCAAAAAAAATTAATCAAATTTCATTCATGATCAATCTATGAAGCCAAAATTTAACAAAAACAAAAATTTCTAAGAATGTAAAGAGATTAAGATGTGATGAACCTGAAAAACTGATGGGTTACTCACGTCTAATTTTGTTCATATGAGATTCTTGTGAGAGAATATGGTGCGCGAAAAAAAAAAAAAAACAGAGATCGCCGCTCACGTGGTGCGTTTTGCCTCAATTTTGTACCAGCAGTTCTGCAGAGTTGGCACCTGTAATTTACACAATCTGAAAATAGCTGTAGCTAAAAATTGTATCTTTTCAAATAAATAAATAAATAAATGTTATTCGAGGTCAAAAAGTGTAAATAAAGGTAATTCTTGGTTTCTTTGATAATAATTATATACACATTTCATATCAGTTTATTATAATTACCTAATTTTAATTATAATTAAAAATTTAAAAATTTGTTCATTTTTGGACTTATGTTTTTTATTGCAATATTATCCTAACTTTAAATTAAATTAGTACATTTTTATCTCTAAAAGACAACTTTTATCCAATTATTCTACTAACGTGCATGCATTGAAATGATAGACAAATATTTGCCAAATTTTATTTGCCAAATTTTATATTTTATTTATTTTACTTATTTAAAAATACGAGAGATGAATTAATCTTTTTACATGTTCCTTAATATTTTTTAAGATGGAAATCATTATCAGAGATATAATATAAAAATTAATCTAAAAGCTGAGAATAAACAGGTAACTAAAAAAAATTAGGGGTGTAAGTGTGAAAATAAAGAAAATTTGAAGAATATCGTAGCAATTTAAAATTGTAACGTGTAATTAACAAAATATTGTATTATGAAATAGTTACCTTTCTCTAAATATAAACTTTTTAAGAAGTAAAATGTCGTGGATATTATTGAAGTTACAAAAGTGTAAATAAAGGCGTATTCTTTCTTCACATGGTTCAACCTAGCACAAACCCTAATTAAAATCATTACTTTCGTTCAGGGGTAGAGCTAAGATTGTAGAGCTATAGAGGCAAAATTAAGTAATAATATAAATTACAGTTTCAACATAATAAAAAATCGACATAAAAGATTATATTGTCCAAAAATGTACCTCGAGATAACATTAATATACATATCCATCATCAGACAACGTTGTATAGTTTCTACCTAAATGGACAACTTTATATAGTTTCTACCTAAATAACAACATCAATTTCAAAAAGAACCCAAGAAGTAGAAAGTTTTACACTTACATTGAGGTCTTCATAGTTGCTTTCGCCAAATTTTCATGTTCTGAAAACACGGGATGATTTTCTAATTATCAATAGTATAAAACGTATCCTTTTCAATGTATGTAACCGAGCATCATTCATCGATTGATCACCCATCCGATTTCTCAAATAATTTTTAACTGTGTTCATTGTTGAAAATGTCATTTCAACAGTTGCAGTTACTATTGGTAAAATCAAGGCTACCTTCACAAGTATATACACCAATGGATATACAACATTCCTTTTTGTTTGAACCAAATTCTTTGCAAGACCACTAATTCCATCGACTTCTGAAAATTCATAACTAGACCGCATATAAATTATGTAGGTATCCAATTTATTATCAAGTGCCATCAGATCAAGTTCAATAAATTCTAATGAATAGAATTGAGAAAGACGAAGTAACTTATCTTTATCAAATGCATGGAAGAGCTATTTGGTTGTGACTTTTTGCAACCGCTACAAGAGCCAACTGAAGTTGATAAGCAAAACAATTAATATAAAAAGTAAATTGATTTTCTCTTAAATTGAGACTTTAAGACCATTGAATTCTTCTCTCACGTTACTAGCTTCATCATAGCCTTGACTATGTAATTTTGACAAAAATTAATCCGTGCTTCGAAAACAATGACATTATTGCTGTATTATACTCCAATTTCCAAACTCATCAAATCATTGACTTGAAACCACATGATGAATTTCCAAAATTAGTTTGTGGGAATTTGTGTCCATGAGGTTGATATGGACCTCTCAATAAATAAGCTCTTAGAATTTCATCTCTATCATTGGGATGATAATTTTAAATTTCTTTTTTGTAAATCTGGATAGTTGGAACATTGAATTTCTTTTAAATATAAGCATTTTCACAGAATGGGGATGAATAAAACAAATGCACTTCATTTTAAATTTTATATAAGTTTTGTAGCACCAAAAAGGCAAAGACAACAAACAGAATTCAACCAAAGGCCCTCTCTCTGTAGGACTCGCTATCTATGCCACAAGACTACTTCAAGGCAAGCTGCATCTCCTAGTTCGGGTATTAGTTCTCAATATATTAAACTTTAGAAATCACAATGGAAGCTAATAAATCAATGGACTTTTCAATCTGCATTGTTATCCCTCAAATAACTCAAATAATTGGCTTGATGGGTTTGTTTCAATTTTTATGACAGAGAAAAAAAACTACAAAAATTTGCACTTTATGCAAGTACAAAAATCTAACAATTATATCCTCATCTTTCTCATATTTTTCAACGATGTTTCATTCATTTCCTATTCCTTGCCACAATCATTTGATTCGAATACGCGTCAATTCTCGAGCCCCGCTGTTATTCGATCATTTAAATGGGCCTCAAGTTGAATCATATCAATTTCAAAAAAAAAAAAACTTGACCGACTGGTCGAACAAAGACAAAAGTTGGCCATAGTAATCTGGAAGTCTTGTGTGAAGATCTCTCGCTCAACGGATCAAAGGTACTCCAGGAAAGCGAGAGAAATCCCATCCCTCTCTTTCCTTTTTCCGTTCCCCATGTCGCTCACTCCCATCACTTACCATTTTATCCCAACTGTCATTTCTCTATCATATCATCAAGTTTGTTAACTTTTAAAATGACGAGGCAAATACAATATTATTCTGATAAGTTCTGTGGCAACTCAAACAAAAATTCAAATTTAAAAGCAACTGGAAAATTTTCAAAGGATCCCTTCCCAAACCCAAGTATGGTAAGTTTTCTAGAATTTTTGGCTTTGGTTTATTAAGTTCCTTAAGCACACTTGTATAAATTGTTGAATCTTTGTGAGCATCGCATATATTTGGATGCTCCCAATTATTTTCTTTTACCTATATTGTTTAATCAAAATCTTTCTTCCTATTTATCTCTACTCAATGTACTAGGGTTTTAAAAATTTCCTAAGATGTCCGCATTCAAACCAGATTTTAAAATGGGTTTGTACTTATGGCTATCGTTTGGATTCTACTTATTCTGATTTTATTTTTATTTTTTTCTCTCTTGAATTCCACATATTTCTCCATACGGATACATCGTGGTGGCTTCTTATTTTTCAACGTGCGAAATTATGCGTATAAACATGTTCATGTCAGCTATCTAGACTACTTGGACCCATATTGTTTTGACCAATTTCTATTGAACAATGCTACGATGTTGACATATTTTGAGTGAATGTGGTATCTTTATAGAATTGAAAAGAAAAGATTGAGTAAGATATCTTTTTAGTTAGTAACTGATGCAGACTTTATAGATCTAGTTAAGTTACTTGGTGAAAAAATAATTGTTGATTTGTATTGTTTGTCGATAGGAGAGGAAGATATCCTTAGAAGTATTCACTTCTTAATCAAGAGTGTGTCCTTCAATAAGTGTGAGATCAGATTCAAATTCATTTACTTGGTCAATTATATGTGTGGATTCTTGAACTCCTTCAAGATTTATTCTGATCTCACTTTCCTCTTCTAGAATAAACACTTTCTCTAGAAATATGGCATATCTTAAGATGAACACTTTATTTTCAATGGGATATTATTGATATCCAATTATTTCTTTTAGAATTTCCACAAATATACATTTATCAATTTAATCTCAAAATCATGAGATTCAGTGTGCTTCACATAAGTTTCACTGTCCCAAACTTTCATATGAAACAAGTTGAGCCAGTATTTCCATAACTCGTATGAAATTTTATCAACAGATTTAAATGAAACATCATTTAGTGCGTAGCACGTAGCAATCAGTGCATGACCCCAAAACAATTTTGAAATATTTGCAAGCTTGTTATTAATTGCATTATATCTAATAGTGTATGATTCTTCATTTCAGATACACCCACTACAACAAAATTGTGATTTCGCGACAAGATTTTTTGCGACATGCAAAAAGTTGTCGCAATAAGTGACTTAACGCAACATATTTTTAGAGTTTGTCGTGAAGAATGTGATGAAAAAAATAAGTATCAAATAATATTAGGCGACGTAAAAAGTTGTCTTGAAATGTAAGAAGTTGCAACAAATAATAAAGAATATCGCCAAAAATATGAGGCAAGTAAGGCGCCAAAATATTTTTGGTGGGAAACTTGTGACGACAAACTTTTATTTCTTGCAACAAATTGCTTGTGAAGCAATATGGTCTACTTTTTGTGATAAAAAATATTTGTTGCTAAAAATTCGATTGTTAGATGAAAAAATCGCTACAAGAAAAATAATTTTTTGCAATGGACAAAAAATGTTGCAATAGATTTTTTGCAATGCTCACCAATATATTGTAAGATCTAATATTGTCGTAGATTAGAAGGATATGACAATGTGCAATAGATTTTTTACACTCTTTGCTCGTTTTCTTAACTTCTTTTTGCAACATCATTTTTTTTGTAACAATTGTTTATTTTTTCGTTTGGCTAAATTTTAATATGTAATACAATTTATTT
Organism: Fraxinus cuspidata; assembly: GCA_903798385.1. Classification (NCBI taxonomy): domain Eukaryota; kingdom Viridiplantae; phylum Streptophyta; class Magnoliopsida; order Lamiales; family Oleaceae; genus Fraxinus; species Fraxinus cuspidata. Next base: position 3,604 of record CAIGRP010091476.1, on the reverse strand, counting down.
AATATTTTAATTATTTTTGGATGAAAATTTTTAGAATAAAATCTTTATAAAATATCTAGAAAAAAAATTAAGTTAAAAAAAATAATAAAAAATCATTAGACGATTAAACTTTCAGTCACATAATAACTATAAAAAAAAAAACTATTTGGTCGAACCAATCCATAAAGAAAAATAGATGTCTCAACACTTAAATCATATAAGTAAATAAATCAAAATTCATATATTATCAACAAGCGGTGTGGCATGCTGAATATTGTTGTTGGTTCAGATTGTTGTGGAGATATGCCAACTTGACTCAATACAAACGTATGCATTAGTGTCTCAAATTGAGAAAGCCTGGCACGCATATTTAATAATTCTTGCTCCTGCTTCTGTATTTTCTCTCGAAGGGCTATTGACTCAGTATCAACCGATGTCAAATGAACAGAGTGGCTTGAGGCAGGTTTTGGACCATGTCCAAGTCCTCTTATGTAACCTCTAGATTTTCCTAAAACCTCCTACATAATCTCAAGTTCAGTGGGGGCCTCAAATCCTTCTGGAATGGGTTGCTCTTTAATTTGAAGCATCCTCTCCTATATATAAGTAAAGAGAGAAAATGAAATATATATTATTAACAGAATATATAAAAAAATTCAATAAAGATGAATAAATTGTTAATATACTTACATAACTTGTCCGTGCTTTATCGTTTACCCACCCTTTCTTTTCACTGTAATGAGTCTCATAATAAAGGTTAATTTCTCTTTGTGCGTCTTTAGTAATTGATCTTATATATTACCTTTTCTTCAAGACGTACAACAAATGATTTTGATCCGCTACGATGATTATATTTAATGCAATTGTGGCTTGCTAAATTACGTGTAGATAGTGCCTACAATTAAATTATATATAAATATAATTAACTCCTTATTATAATTTAATATTTACAAGTATTAATATTTTTAATAAAAGTTACCTGAAATTCAGGTAGACCAATATTGACACAGCCAATCCCAATCAACTTGCTTTACGTCAGTTGGGCAGTTCTTTATTGCATCATCCAATGTTTTTCCATTGAAATATTTCTCCTTGAGTCTACATCTATAATCACGATATCTTCTCACTAAAGTATCGTTCACAGATTTATGGACATGCTCAACTGTCAAATCAAGCTTGAATCTTGCCTACCAAAAAAGAAAAAAAGTGTGTGTATTAATTTATATATTTATAAAAATATGGGAAACTGATGACTATTCAACAAAATTTTATAAAAAGTGAATTTGTTTATCACTTACCAAAACTCGATCATATAATTTATTTTTTTCTTCATTTGGTTTGTCGATCCACCTTCTGTAACGGAGTGGAGCAAAGGATCGAACAATGTAGCCACACTCACTAGCCAAACGTGCTTTCTGATTTCCAATAGCTCTTCCCAATTTTTTAGAAATCTCCAGTGATATTTTTCCAGCTGCACTAACGATATCATCAGTGCTCTTGCCTCTTGTAGGACCACGTCCCTTCCTCTTCAAAAAATGAGAATTTATGTAATAAATTACTCAAAGACGAGAATATATAAACATAAAAACTGAGATTCTATCAATTAAATGTATACATTAGGATGCTTTTATCTCATAAATTTAAAGATAAATTATTACCGTTGGAATTGAGAATGGTCTCGTGCGTCAATGTGGTTGCATGTGATGAGTTAAGTTGAGGTTGGGGCTGAGGTTGAGGCTGAGATAATGGGGCAGGAACCTGAAGAGGTTGAGGTAATGGACTAGGAACTTGAACATTACTAGTCTGAGACAATGAGGAAAATATATTAGCTTGAGGAGTAGTCTGAGATAATGGACCTTCGCATAATGCCTTTGACGAGGAAACTATTGAAGGTGGCTCATAGGGTATAGTAAAAACTCTATTTTTCTTGCCAATTCTTGTTCGAGAAGCCATTATCTACAAAGAAAAAAAGTGATCATTTTCAACCAAAAAAATGTCTCTATTCTTGACCATTGTTTAATAATATTAACAACTATTTAGGATCCCATTCAAAAATCTTAGCAAAGACACAAAATATGCGCTGTGTTTTCCCTTTTTTGCCTCTGTAATCAGAAGAATACAGAATCAAATATTCACCTCAACATAGAAAAATTCACTCCTTTCAAAGTTATACAAGTTTCTAGCAAATGTGTCTTAATTAATTGCAGCTGTGTGCACAGTGAAATGGAAACAGCATCAGTCCAATGCATCAGTTCTAAGTTGTGCCCCAATTTGGTTTGGCTAATGATGTTCATACTTGAAGGGTGGGCTTGCACTAAGCTTGTCTCTCCACCATATGGATTGACCAAGATTCTCCCTCAACTTAAAATATCATGGAGAATAAAAAATAACCAGACTAGTTGAAGAATATAGTGTGATGAATGCAGATGATATGCTACCAGATTGTGCTAATCATTACCAGAATTCTACCGTTAACGATTTTGTAAAACAGAGCTATTCATGTGCCTATCAATGTTGTTTGCTTAGGCCCATTGAGATCAGTATAAGCTTCGTTATTGCTGCCATTTGGGACCTTTATTATTTCTTCTGCCCAAAGCATTTGATGCATACTGAAATTAGAAATTGTTGTCCCTTTCATTTTGTCCTGGTCTCAGAAACTCTAATATATCTTGGCACCTATTTACTTATGATCTAACATTTACCTGTTTTTATCAGAGCAATTTTCTTCCTAGCACAGACCATTTTTGCGATGTGTCATAGGCTCTATATATGCATATCCTAGCACATACCTTTATACACTCCCACAGTGTGTTCTAATGGAAGTTTGTGCTGCTGGTACAGGATTGGGTAATAACGTCAATTTGAAAGTTATTGTTCTCAATGTTCAGACCAAGTTTGTATAATTGAGGACGAGAAATCATACTTGTATGGTAAAATAATCTATTAATGAATACGTCTTTGTTCAAATCTAATAATTACTACCCCAACATCAGTGCATTTGATAATAAAAAATGCGAGCATCGAAAAGAATTATACAAATTTCACAAGAAGCAAAAACCATGAACTGCTCTAAAACTTGAGATGGGAAAAGGGATCACAATGTACCTGGTTCATGAATTTGTATATCAACAACCTTTGATAAACGACCAAGAGAATTCCGAAATGAATCTACATGAAATCAAGAAATGAAAATACATTAGATTAAGAAACCAAAAAATTAAAAAAAATCATGAGTTTGGAGATTGAATGAACAAACCTAGGTTACAGAGAACTAAAGAATGAAACGGTGGAGTAAAAAAATGATAAACACATCTTATAAAAGATGAAGACGTTGAAAAAAAAGAGGGAACCAGAATTTTTCCCTCCAAATAAAAGAGCCAAAATTGATAATAAAATCTTGTTGACAATTTAATTTAGTTATTTATAGAAAAACAGAACAAAATGACTTATTTCCTAACGTAAAGTCAGCATTTCTTTTTTTTTTTTCCCCAAAAATGGTCCATAAAGTGGGTGATTTTGATAAATTTTCTAGTCCCATTATAAAACGTGATTTTGATGAATTTTCTAGTCCATTATAAAACTTTCTTTTATAGAACATGATATAAATCATAACAATTTGGAACAAAAA
>CAIGRP010091464.1:0-10644 GCA_903798385.1 Fraxinus cuspidata | reverse complement strand
CTAGTAACTAACTCATAGTCTTGGATGAAAGAGTAAACATGGTAAGAGTAGTAACACCTTGAAGGACAAGCTCACGTTTAAGATCATCTTTGAGGCCTTACCTAAATCTACTTAATGTCATAGATTCATCCTCAACGACTTGACATCTCATTCGGAATTCATTAAACTGAGTGATATACTCCGTCACTGGTCGATTGCCTTTTGTAAGAGCATTCCATTGATCCAACAAATTAACTCTATACAATTGGGGTAAGTACGTTTCATTTCATCCCAACTCCCAATAGGGGAGCACGACGTCTCTCAAGGAGCTCCTCAACACTTTCCCAACTTAGCAGCTAAGTCTCTATTCTCTTCATGAGTAGCAGCCATCTCAGTTTGGATAGCCGTTAATTGAGTTTACAACTGCAGTTGGTTAGTAACAAGTTGTATTGATTGTCGGGTGAGAGCATCAAATTGAGAAGGGTCTATGGTCCGGTTACTAGAACTAGATATGATAATACGACCACTACGCAACTGCATGCAATGTACAACCAGCCGAATGACGTGTATAGAGAGATCATAAACAACTTGTTTAAGAACTGAAAATAACCGCTTGAGCATTTAAATTTACAATTATTATTATTATTATTATTATTATTATTATATATTTTTTTGGATTATGTAGATCCAAATATGGCAAGCTAATACCATTGATCTATGTAAAATAATAAAGCAAGGGTCAAATACTAGTTAACAATTTAATCTTGTAAAATAAGTAGGATAAAAGTGGAAATATAACAAGGTTAGAGATTTAGGGACGTAAATTGTAGGTAAAGATTAGAATAACAGCAATACAAAAATTTAATTGATGCAATTTTAAAACGAAACAGTAATCTAAACTAAAGATAAAGAAATAGTGCTCCCCCTTTGTTCGTCAAAGTAACTAAGTCAATCAACAAGTTCGTCGAAGTAACCGAACCAATAAATAGGTCAAAAGAGGTACCTAAAAAAAGTTAGAAAATACTTTTTTTCGTTTATGTTTTTCCTATTTTTTTTAAACATAATTGAAGTAGACTTTTACAAAACAAAACAAAGTTAATAAACCCATGCCCAAAATACCAAACTATAAGTAGAGCCTAAATTGAAAAGAAATACTCATTTCTGTCACACGCCAAATCTGTCCAAGCGTTCCACGGGATCTGTACAAAATTCATGGGCTGAGTGGAGGTTGGTACAGGTGATCGTAGGCGACAATTACGGGGCTAATAGTAGGCACGGCTTTGTCAACTCGGCCGTTTCCTTTATTGTTACTGCTGTCGATTGCGGGCTTGGGGCGGTTATTGGTTTGGCCGATTAGATGCAACTAATGAGGTTTCTGGGTCACTGTCAGTGGCTGGGCTTTAGTTTAGTGTTGCGATTCAGGTTCGGGTGGCGTGATGGTTGTGTCGCAAGTTGTGATCGGTGGCGATGGAGTATAAAAGCGGCTGGAGGTAGTATTGGTTGTGTAGTAGCGCAATATGTGTTTCTATTGTTTTTGTGTATCTGGACTGGCGATAGTTATTGTAAGATGAAGTTGTAGCTTGGACTTTGTAGAAGTTTGAAGTGTGATGAATATGACGCTAAGAGTTGATTTCAGTGACGAATTGTGGTGTGTGGCTGCTGAGAAATTTGGTTGTGTATGTAATGGATGAAGGAAACCAGGTTTAGGTCTGATACCAAATTTGATGAAGGAAACCAGGTTTAGGTCTGATACCAAATTTGATGTAGGATAATTGGGAATTCCAGCCAAGAACTTGTAAGTAGTAGAAGAGAAGCAGAAGAAGAAAAGAGAAATCAGGGAAAAGGGGGAGGAAAGCGTTGGGCGCTGCCAATCGAAATTTTATCAATTCATTAACTGTTTCAATTACAATAAAAATCCCATAAATAGTAAAACATAACTCTAGGCTTGAGCTAACCTAAGAAGACAAGCACAATAATAGAAAATATGAATAATAAAGATCCACAATAAAAATAAATTTCGATGGGCAAGCCCGATAATAGAAAATATAAAATTCACAATAAAATAAATAAATTTCGATGATGTCCGCATCATTGGGTCTTCGTTAAGCATTGTTTAAGAGAGCTTCTTTGGAAATGTTCTTCTAATCATTCATCTGGCATCCATAGGCAAGGGGGACAACCGGAATCATATTGTTCCATGCTTTAACCGATTTGCCTATTTTATCTATTCCTATCATTCATCTGCACCCATAGAGCTTTTCTGAGTTGGTTTCTAACGATAGCAACAAATGAATGATGCAGGCACATCGTGAATCGACTGGAACAATATCACCTGGCGATGGAGATATTACAGATCCTGTTGCTTCTGCAGAGGCAATAGCATTTTGCAGAGCATGTGCTCGGTTTGGTCTTGGCTTGTATCTTTATCATGAAGAGTAGAAGCTCGACTTTTTCCATGCTAAATTTTCGAATGTTTTGTGTGCTTGATTTGACGAATGTGACAATAATATATTTGTTTTCTTGCTTTTAGTCCTAGTCCAATTGAATAACACTCATTTCCAGATTTTTGTATCTACTATATTGGATTGCAGACACCAAATCTTGAGGTTGAGGCATTTGTAGAATTGATTAATCTTAGTCACGAACTATATTCATTGAATTTTTTTCCAGCGGCATAAATTTGGTCCTACACTTTCTTCTATCTCAGTATCGATCATATTTTATTTTTCTTAAAAGAGCACCTTTTAAGTCACTTGTAAGCTTAACCAAACATGCTTATACAACTATTGAAAAAGAAGATGTTGTAGTTTTTACTACTAGTACGTGATAATTTATAATCTAGTTAAACACACTTTTTTTAACTTCACATGTGATTTAATAGATTTTATAAAAAAAATGAAAATATATTAATTTAAATAACTGTTCAATAAGTTATACATGCTAAATTTTTTAATCAAGCTATGAAACATTAGTCTTCTTCAATTAAGAGGTTGTATAGCTGTGCTTCTTTGAAAATAATTTTTTCTTGAACTCATTTTGAACTATAAATTTTCCCAATAAATATTTTGCATGTAACTGTGAGTTTTTATTTTTTTAAACACACATTCTTCAAAAACTGTCTTTGCGTCTAGTGAGGAATGCAAGGACAAAAGAGTATTGACATAAAATTGTTAGCGATAATTTTTTTGGTTGTTGAAATTGGCAATGGAGTTTGTCAAAACAACACTTTTGTCCTGGTAATAGGGACTTCTGGGTAACACATTATTTAGTGGGATTAAAATTAGATTTTTAGTATATTATGATGGAAGTTTTAGAAATGTGTGATTGAAAAGCTGTGAGATCCATGAAAAATGTGATTAATATTGATTGTATAACTTTGATTTAGATTAAAATCTGATTTTAATTCGAAACAAATAGTGCTTTAGTTTTGAACAAAATAACTTTAACCCATGTCTTAATTATGTGCTCCCCTTTCAGCAGTGAACATGGTTTATATTATTGCTTACTCTAAATTTTCCCTACTTCTAATTGTTGATTTTAACGCTTTCTTTGCTGTGTTTTGGATAGGGTTGTAACGAAATTAATGTTGGAATTTAGTTTAAATATTGAAATTTGGTTACGTGATAAATCCAAAATTTGAAAAAGTAACTTTCGTGTCAATCTCGACCAAATATTCGAACTTGATCCGATAGTCAAATTACAAAAGTAAATAGACCAACTTGTTCTACTCGTCGAGCAGATCGTCATGGTATATTTGGAATCTCAAAATCAATTCCGGATGAATGAGAAATTGTAGTCCAAAGTTGGGAAGAAAATAGAGGAAGCCGTCTGAAAAATTAACTAAGGCTGTTGCTAGCTTATGGCTGGGTTGTCACTTGAGCGACATGCTAGCAAAAAAGTCACTATTTTTATCGTTCGAGTGAGCTGATGGCTATAGGTTAGCGACAGTGAATGGTGCGACCTTTGGCAAGAGTTGCTGAGCTTGGGGCGCGACATTTCATTCATAACCCTTCATCCTCTATATATAGGATCCATTGGATGTCCCTTTTGCATTCCATACCATATGTGTATTGTGCATTCATAAAATATCTTGCAAAACCTCTCCCAAATTCATTCCAAAATTTTTTTCCTTGTAGAGAGGGAATTTCGCCACGTTCGTTGTTGTCTTGTGATTTGAAGTGCTGCTACCACAAGAATTGAATCCATTATCTTGTGAGATAAGTGCCAACAACCATGAGCATCGTAGCGGGGCAATACTGTCTTAAGAAGAAAGTGTCATCACTTGCCTTGGATTATCAATTCCTACTTCTTCTACTTATTAATTTTGGTTTCCATTTGTAGTTATTATATTACAATTTTTTCAACCTCTTAAACATTGTGTTTTAACTATGCTTCTGCGGCTTAAAACTTTGTTCATTTGATCACATTAACAACATTTTCTCGCTATCATATACACCCCGGAACAACAATCTTAAGAAAATATTACGTTTGTGGTTCTTTGATATTTTCAAACCAGTATTTGCCATCTTTGAAATAGTCTTCGTGTACTATTCTTTCCCCTTTTATTGTTGCTACGTTAATCTTTTGTTTAAGTAACAGAAATGAGTACCGTAGAGGCTACCTCGAGTTAACATGGTACGAACAATGTGGTTCTGACTATGGCTATACCACTACAAAATACCGCGATACGACATGGGGAGAAGCCGAAAAAGTTTGGAGGCGTAGATTTCAAGAAATAACAACAAAAGATGTTGTTCTATCTTACTACACTCAATTTGAAAAAGTTTCTAAATGAGACTCTGCCATCCATACAAGAAGGAGAGAATAATCGTGGGTCGATTATCGCCTTGGACCCATGGAAGCATTCTGATTTTCTATGCAAGAACTACATCCTTAATGTATTGGACAATACACTTTATGGAGTGTATAGTTCGAAGGACTCGGCCAAGGATCTATGGGATTCATTAGAAAGAAAGTATAACACCGAAGACGCTGGAACAAAGAAGTTCATAGTCGGCAAGTTTTTGGTGGTGGATTCCAAAACGGTGATCAGCCAAGTGCAAGAACTTCAAGTTCTATTGCATGATATCTATATCGAAAAGATGGAATTAAGCGAATGCTTCCAACTGGCTGCCATCATTGAGAAACTCCCTTCCATGTGGAGAGATTTCAAAAACTATCTCAAACACAAACGTAAGAAGATGAACTTGGAAGAATTGATAGTTCATTTAAGGATTGAGGAGGACAATAGGAAAATAGAGAGAATGTCTATTGTCGAACTTGAAGGCCAATTTTGTTGAAATGGAAGTAAAAGTTGTCAACAAGAAACGAAAGATTTCCAGTGATGCACCGCATAGAGATAACTCTAAGAAAACCAAGAAGTTCAAGGTGAACTGCTATAATTGTGGAAGGGTCGGACATCGCTCAAACGAATGTCGGAAGCCAAAGAAGAATGCTCAAGCCAACATGATTGAGAAAGACACCATTTCTGAAGGGATGCAAGAAATGAGTTTATCTGCGGTTGTCTTCGAGTGCAACATGGTTGGAAACTCAAGGGAATGGTGGATTGACACCGACGCCACCCATCATGTATGTGCAGATAGGATCATGCTCTCCAACTATCATGAAATGAACGGAGAGCAACTTTACATGGGGAACTCTGCAAGTTCCAAGGGTTGAAGGACAAGACAAAGTCACTTTGAAGATGACATTTGGGAAAGACCTCGTCCTCAACAACGTCCTACATGTGTTAGACATACGAAAGAATTTAGTGTCCGCATCTCTTCTTAGTAAAAATGGCTTTAAGCTAGCGTTTGTATCCGATAACTTTGTACTGTCTAAAAATGACATGTATGTAAGGCAAGGAATACATGTGTGATGGAATGTTCAAGTTGAACATTCTTACTATTGTATCAAGACAAAACTTAATGAATAAAAGTTTAAATTCTGTTACTTGCTTGAGTTGTCTTGTTTGTGGTATAATCGATTAGGACATGTGAATTTTAAATCTTTGCACCAACTTATGTATCAAAATTTAATTCCGGCGTTTAAGATTGATCCTAATCATAAATGCAAAGTATGTGTTGATGCAAAATTGGCTAAAACACTGTTCCACTCAATTCAAAGGAACACAACACCTTTAGAGTTAGTCCATATCGATATATGTGACTTGAAACTCGTTCAAACTAGAGGGGGTAAGAAATACTTTGTGACTTTCATCAATGACTGTACAATGTATTGTTATGTCTTTCTTTTGAGAAGTAAAGACGAAACATTGTAAGCCTTTAAACTATACAAGGCTAAAGTTGAAACTCAACTCGATAAACGAATAAAGAATATTAGTAGTGATAGAGGAGGTGAATATGTGGCACTGTTTGAAGAATTCTGTTCCGAACATAGAATTATTCATCAAACAACGACACCTTACTATCCTCAATCGAATGACATTGCTGAACGTAAAAACCGAACTCTTAAAGAGATGATGAATGCAATGTTGCTAAGTCCGGGCTTACCACAGAATTTGTGGGGGGAAGCTATTCTAACGACAAATAGTCTTTTTAATTGGATACCCTTCAAAACCATTGAAGAGACTCCATATGAATTATGGAAATGTCGTCCTCCGTCCTACCTACACTTGAAAGTGTAGGGGTGTTTAGCTAAGGTTGAAGTACCTAAGCCTAAGCAAGTGAGAATTGGACCCAAGACAATTGGTTGCATATTTATTGGATACGCCAATAATAGTAGTGCATATCATTTTCTTGTACACAAGTCTGAAAGTCAAGATGTACATAAGGGTACCATAATTGAATCAAGGAATGCAACTTTCTTTGAGAATGTGTTTCCTTGTAAAAAAAAGGAAACTACAAGTTCAAACAAAAGAACTTATGATACTACAAATGGTAATTCATATGAGGAAGAACCAAAACATAGTAAAAGGGCAAGAATATCTACTTCATTTGGCCCAGATTTTCTGACCTACATGGTAGAAAATAATCCAAAAACTTTCGATGAAGCCATGTCTACACCGAAAGCACCCCATTGGAAGGAAACTATCAACAGCGATATAGATTCCATAATGCAAAATCATATGTGGGAATTAGCTGATTTACTTCCTGGGAACAAGCCTTTAGGATGTAAATTGATATTCCAAAGGAAATTGAAACCTGATGGATCCATTTGATCCATTGACAAGTATAATGCTAGATTGGTTGCCAAATGATAGAGGCAAAAAGAAGGACTTGATTTCTTTGATACCTACTCACCCGTAACTAGAATCATTTCGATATGGTTACTAATTGCAATTGTGGCAATACATAACCTTGAGATTCATCAAATGGATGTAAAACGACATTCCTAAATGATGAGTTAGAATATGAGATATACATGGAGCAACCTAAAGAGTTCATTTCTCCTAATAACAAACAAGGTTTGTAAACTCATTAAGTCATTGTATAGATTAAAACAAACTCCTAAACAATGGCACTAGAAGTTTGACAAAACGATGTTGTTAAACATATTCAAAATCAACGAGTGTGACAAGTATGTATATGTAAAACATATACCAAATGCCTATGTGATTTTATGTCTTTATGTAGACGCTATGTTGATAATGGGCAATAGTCATGAAATGTTGCTAAACACCAAGAAAATGCTAACAAAGCATTTCGACATGAAAGACATGGGTGTGGCTGATGTGATACTAGGGATTAAGATCTTTAGAACGTCGGAAGAAATTGTACTTTCTCAATCTCACTACATTGAGAAGATACTTCAAAAGTTTTATGTCTTGAGGAAATTCCAGCGAAAACCTCTATTGACACAAGTGTACATTTTGCCAAAAATACGGGGGAATATATATATCACAACTAAGGTATTCACAAGTGATTGGCAGTTTAATGTATATTATGAATTGCACTCTGCCAGATATTGCGTATGCTATGAATGAACTTAGTAGATTCATAAGTAATCTAATCCATGATCATTGGAAGGCTTTGATAAGGGTTCTTACGTATTTGAAGTATACCTTAATCTATGGATTACATTTCACAAGATATCTTGCAGTATTTGAAGGATATTGTGATGCAAATTGAATATCCGACACGAAGGATTCCAAGTCCACAAGTGGTTATGTATTTACCCTAGGAGGAGTTACTATCTCATGGAAATCGATAAAATAAACGTATATAGCTCGATCAACAATGAAATCAGAGTTCATTGCTTTGGACAAAGCTGGAGAAGAAGCAGAATGGCTTCGTAACTTTTTGGAAGATGAACTATGTTGACCAAAGTAGGTACCTGCGATTAGTATACATTGTGATAGTCAATTGACTATTAGAAGGGCTAAAAGCAGCATGTATAATGGTAAATTTAGACATATATGACGTAGACACAATATCATTTAGCAACTGATCTCAAATAGCATCATCTCCATAGATTATGTGAAATCGAAGGACAACGTTGCAGATCTACTTACGAAAGGTTTTCCATGAGATCAATTACGTTGTCTATTGAGAGGAATGAGATTAAAGCCTATTACGTTAGAATCCTAGTCATGGTAATCCTACCTTATTGACTGAAGATCCCAAGATCTTGGTTCAAATGGACCACTAAGTTATGAGGATTCCACTAAGCACTCAGGAAATTATTTTCTAACTCATTCCTATGATATTAAAGTGCTTTTTGCAGAATGCTTGAGGTTAATATACTCTTTTAATGATTCATATATCTTGATTAAGTCAAGTGGAGTAGGGTAGAATACTCATTATAGGAGGTCACTATATAAGTGTGAAGTGGGGCCGCTTCAATGAAAATTATTCAAGGCTTAAATTCTCTAAACACTTTTGAGACCCAAGAAGGTTCAGGGCCAAAATGAACCAAGTCATGAGAACTATGAATGGAATAGGGAAGACATTTGTGTGAGTACCGTTGTATTGGCTTATACTAAAGGCTGAATGTTTCAAGACATCGCGTTCACCAATTAGCTGAGTAAGTCTGATAGTATTTCACTAAGGAAGGTTCAAAGCCACAATCTACCTCGCCTGATGTAGTGTTTTTACGCTACTTCTCTACAATGCATCATGTTTTCGCATTGCAATTTCCATTCATGTGGGGGATTGTTGGAATTTAGTTTTTAAAGATTGAAATTTGGTTAAGTGATAAAACCAAAATTTGGAAAAAGTGACTTTCGTGTCAACTTCGAACAAATATTTGGACTTGATCCAATTGTCAAATTACAAAAGTAAATAGACCAACTTATTTTACTCGTCGAGTATATCGTCGTGGTATATTTATAATCTCAAAATCAATTCCAGATGAATGAGAAATTGCGGTCCAAAATTGGGAAGAAAATTGAGGAAGCTGTTTGGAAAATTGACTAAGGTTGTTGCTAGTTTGTGGCTGGGCTGTCGCTCGAGCGATAGGCCAGCGATGGCTAGCAAAAAAAATCACTGTTTTTATCGTTCGAGCGAGGCGATGGTGACAGACTAGTGACAATGAATGGTGCGACCTTTGGCAAGAGTTGCTGAGCTTGGGGTGCGACTTTTCATTCATAATACCTCATCCTCTATATATATGACCCCTTGGATGTTCCTTTTGCATTCCATACCCTATGTGCATTCATAAAATATCTTGCAAAACCTCTCCTAAATTCATTCCAAAACCGTTTTCCTGTTGTCTTGTTGTTTGAAGAGCTACTACCACAAGAATTGAATCCGTTGTATCTTGGGAGACAAGTACCGACAACCATGAGCACCGTAGCGGGGCAATATTATCTTAAAGAGAGTGCCATCACTTGCCTCGGATTATCATTTCCTAATACTACTTATTAATTTTGGTTTCCATTTGTAGTTATTATACTACAATTTTTCCAACCTCTTAAACCTTATGTTTTAACTACGCTTCTGCGGGTTAAAAATTTGTTCATTTGATCACATAAAATAATATTTTCTCGCTATCATATACACCCCGGAATAACAATTAATGTCAAGAATTTTGGATCCTAACATTAGTGGTGTCAAAATGGACATGCTGGTTCATGACAGTTCCGATTAGAGGGCCGAATCTTAACTGCCCTGCATGAACTTTTATTGTCCTGGGGGACCGCCTCTGACCCGGAAAATTGCTAGCCGGTCTAGTCCAAATCGGGTCGAACCACCTTGCAAAAAGTGGTCTCCAGTCCGTTTTGGAAGAAAAGAAAGCCTTAATTTGGCCTCAATCCATTTTGATAGCCTTGATCTAAGGCTGTCGCCATCACTTGTGGCCGCCACATTAGAATTTACTAATTTTTCAAGACCAAATGAATGTTGACATTGGGAAGCACAAGTTCCAACGGCAGTATACTATATCATTTATTAATTTGAGTGTTTGGCACCCATTTTAATGGGAATAGAAATTTTGAAATAGTGATTGATGTGAGAATATGTAGTGAAAAAGTGATGTAATGTTTTGGTTTTGTGTGTAATATTATTTTATTTGGAGAATGTGTGGTTGAAACGAAGAAAGAGAAAAATTTTAAAGAGAGTGTGTGCCAAACATAGAGGGATTAAAATATAAATTTTAGTAAATGTTGATAAAATGCGTGATTGAAAAATTATGTATCCCATAAATTATGTTGTTAAAATTATTATTGACTTGATTAAGATTTGAAATTTAATATGTACTAAACAA
>CAIGRP010091460.1:0-12270 GCA_903798385.1 Fraxinus cuspidata | reverse complement strand
TAAATAGAAGAATGAGAATGAGAATCTTAATGTGTACCAAACAAGGGCTAAATAATTTCAAGGTCACAATACTAAAATTAGTATCCATTTTTCCAATACAAAACTGATGAGTGTGTGTGTGTGTGTGTTTGTGTGTGTGTGTGTGAAAAATTAAGTAAAGCATTATAACATCACAAGTTGTTTCACTTCGACCCTCAATGGTCAAATTTGTTCTTTCATCACTCGTAAAATTCACGCACCTCCAAACTTATTTTTTTTACTCTTATCTTAAGGTGTGATATGGGGTTGAATTTTTATACTAACTGTCCACCTTATCTAGTTTAGATGGATTTCACTAATTACAAGTCAATATATTAACAAAAAAAGATTCTCCAATTTTTTTTATTACTTCAACCTCCAAGATTCAACTGGCTAATAATTTCTTGTCAAAAATCTAATTCTCTCAAATAAGTGTTTGTGACTTAATAAAAACAAGTAGTATATTATTATTATTATTATTATTATTATTATTATTATTATTATTATTATGTGTGAACTTCTCTCCATTAAGTTTTCTAAATGACACATGTAGCGAACTTTTTGTCGATGTCTGCTAAGCCAAATAACTATAGGATGCCAAATTTTAGATACCTTTGTAGGCTTAATTACGAGTCATAAAGATTACGAAAAGACGTTTTACAATGAGATAACTCTTTTTTTTTTTTTTGTCATGATTAGTTCAATGCCCCTAATCAAACAATCATTCTCAAAAATGGACCCTCAACTTAAACTTTTCACCTAATTTTCATCTTGTAAGTCTTAGACAATTTGTTCATGAAAAATATCTTTCGATTATAATTCGCCGCAAGTGTACAGTTTGTTAGCAGGTAATAAAGTAAATTTGAGTTTAAATATCACCTCACAAAAATTGATTTAGTTCATTTTAATTATCGCGATCTTAACCGAAAGAATAATAATGTGATGTGTTTGTTTGTTTGAAACAAAATTATAACTAAAATAACCAATTTATACAATTTTGAGTAAATTAACCAAGTTAAATGCAAATTATGCTAAATGCAAGTTGATGTGTTCTAATGGATAGTGCACTATGATCTCGAATTTCCATGTAATAATCATTTTAAACCATAATAGATAGTGCACTATGATCTCGAATTTTGACGAATCGATGTTTCGACTTTATTTTTACAATATCTCTCAAGTAATGTTAAACCTACTCTCATATATGAACTGGCTATATTTCTATAACGAATGCAAATATATAAAAGTGCATGAATTTTTATGAACACTTAAAAATTCACGTAGAGTATAGCGGTATAATTATATCTTCTATCGGACCATATGACGATTTACACGATGTTGAGCCTATTTCCTTCTTTCGAATGCAAAAAATAAGCCACCAAATCTATACAACTACCGTGCACAATAATTGTAGAGATAAGATAATCGTGTAAATCGTTCAAAAGCTAAAAATGTATTTCCAATGTCAAATATGTAAGACTAAATATTAAAAATCATATTACAAGGTTCATCTTTCTCCTCTCACAAAGAAATCTTGCCTAACATGATATTGAGAAGAAAACAAAAATTATATAGAGTAGACATCATTCAAATTATGAATTATGATTGGATGTTAATGTCGTGGAATCTCTCTTGATATTTCTTGTCATCTTCTATGCTCTATATTGCATTGTATGTGTGGTCATGTATTTTTGGATGGCACAAGTCTTAAAAGATGTTCTCAATATTGTTTCCATAAGAGTTGGAGTCATGTAAAGAAATCAAAAATTTTCTTCTGAAAATATACTATGCTACAGTATAGTACATTTGCATGATATAGCATAGTTCAACTTTGGAATTCCCTACACCCCAACATGCGACCGCATGGCATGAAGACATTCTCATTCTTTGTTTTTTAGTCCTCGAACTTTGTTTTTTGATTTCTTGATCTCTTTTCTTGCTTCTTCTTCTTTCAATACTTTGTTCCTTTGCTCAATTGATCTTTGAAATTTTCACATCTTCATTTCTTCTCGCGGATCATCTTTCGGCTATTTACACTTTGGTCTCTGAACTCTGATTTTCTTCCAATTTAGTATTTTTTTTTGTTTCTTCTAAATCCCACCAAATTCACCAATGTTATCCTACAAGACGTAATTTATACAGAATTAAGTCATGTTCCAATATATATACCAACAATTATCCATGTGTTTGTGGCCAAATTTGCATGTAAAACGCTCATCACAATCTACATAAGAATTCATATATATGGAATCCCCATTCATATCAATATCTTCCTACAACGGTTCAATCACCCCAAATTATTCTAAATTTGGTCTTAAAATGTAAAATGCATTAATTTTCGGGTTTAGCATCTAAGTTTTACTATTTCAACCTATCATACATATGGATCAATTCATTACTTGATAATGTTAAACTTAATTCATGTGTACAAATAATATCAAGTTTTACATGGATAAGAATCAATTAATTTAAGAAAGTGACATAACCACACTTCATAAATCAACACAAAATTCCAAATATATTCATCATTGCTGACAACACTATTTAACATGTACAAGCACACAATAAACAAGAAAATCTTTGAAATATGAAAGAAACAAATATAAGAGCAAAAAAATTGGATAGTTATAAGGTGAAGTGTATGATAACAAATTTTTTTCACGTCTCGGAGCCTTGGAAAATGTGCCACATGTGTTTTCTACTTTTTTTCCTTTTATTGAAACAAAAACACGCCTAAAACTAATACACCATAATAAACTATATGCAATGTAAAGCATAATAAATAAAAGTGTAAGTATTTAGGTTGCCTCTCAATAAGCACTTAATTTAAAGTCTTTAGCAAGACTATGTAGATGATTTTATTATGGTGGTTCAAATAGGAATTTTTCGCCCCTTGCACCCTCTTTTCGTTCTTCACACCTTAAACTCTCTGTTCTCATCTCGACCAAGAATTCCACCAACGTTAGATTTTCTTTTATGTAGATTTGTAGATCATCTTCATCAATACACTTGCACTCCTCGAGGTTTGACGGTTACTTGGGTGACTTGTGTAATTTCAAAACTTTATGTTTGTCCTCCACCCGTAAAGTCAACTCACATTTCTCCATACCAATCAAGGTTCGAATAGTTGCTAGGAAGGATCGACCCAAGATTATGGAAATATTTTGATTTTCTTCTACACCAAAAATAAAGAAATCCACTGTGAATATTAAATTTTCTGCATTAATGAGTATATCCTTAACTTTACTTCTAGGACATTTGAAGCTTCTATCGGTCAGCTATAGTAACACCATAGTTTCCTTCACTTCTCCAAGTCCTAATTTATGTAGATAGATAAAGATATTAAATTAATACTTGAATATGTTCACAAAAAAATAAAATAAAATGCTTTGCCTAGTGAAATAGGTAAAGTGAAACTTCCTAGATCTTTGAGTTTGGGAGGCATTTTAATTTGCAACCAGCACTGCACTTTTTTGTTAGTGCTACTTTTTCAAATTTCAGTAGCTTTCTTTTCTTTGATAGCTCAGCATGTCCAAAAACTTCTCAAATTACTCATCGGGCTTCCTTTTCTGCAGTCTTTATGGAAGGGAGACAAGAGGTACATAAGTCTTGATAGGAACGATTGCATTAATATGTAGATCATCTGACTTCTGATCTGAAATTATTTTTCCTAACTCTTCAGATTTATCCATTTGCTCCTCATCCATGGAAAACACCTTTTCATTTGCTACCACCTATCTCTTAACTATAATTTTTGAAAGGTGAACCCCACTTCGCGTAGTAATTTCTTTAATTTGCTCATTCTTTACAGCACTCACTGCCATTACTTGCTGTTTGAGACTTGTCTCTGTATCACTAGGTAGAGTTCCAAGCCGTCTTTTTAAAAGTGCCTTTGTAATTTGTCCCATCTGATTTTTCAAATTCTGTATAACAGCTCCTTGAATCTAAATTTTTTTTCTCAGTATGTTGCATGAATTCAGTTGAAGCTTTAGCTATTTTACTTAATGCTTCAGTTGATGATATTGCTAGTTTATTCAATGCTTCTTCCCATGAAAGTGTTTTCCTGGATGTTGAAAACTTGGTGGTACATTCCGATATGATGGACCTTGAAAAGACTGATTTATTGCTCCACGAGAAGTTGAGATTATTACTCTAGCGAGGATTGCATGTGTTGGAATGTGGATTATTCTGTTGCTTCAAGTAATTCTGTATGTAATTTACACTGATTTAACAAACCAACTTCCTACATTACAATCCATACTTTCGTAATTTCCACGGCAATGGTTGCATCTTGGCCCAGCTGCATGAACTACATCCACTATTTGATTGGTTGCCTAACTATCTACCTTTTTAGTTAATGCTACTAGCTGTGCTGAATTAGCTGCCAATGTGTCAACCTCATGTATCGTTCCAGCTCGTTTTCCACCTGATCTCTCAGTCGGTCATAATGTACTGGTCCTCAATTATCTAATAAACATGATCTACAGTTCTTTTTGTAATTGACCCATCACAGACGAAGTCCATGTTAGCCCTACTTGTAGAATTTAACCCAATGTAAAAATACTAAATTTGGAGCCATTTTTACATACTATGTTATGGACATTGATGGAGCACACCTTTGTATATCTCCCATGCCTCGTAATAACACTCTGAATCAAGCTATGAAAATGTAGTGATCTCATCTTTCAACTTGACAATCCTTTTCTATGGGAAATATTTATTCATTACCCACAGTTACAACCGGATGTGATGCATTTACATTTAACTTAATGACCACTTGATTTTGTATATTTTCTGCCATTAGTTTTGCTTGCTATTTTTGTTGTGCTTCTATATGTTATTTTCTCCTTAACCCGAATCTTCATTTAATTTTCAGATCAAATTGAGCAAGATCACTGTGTCTCAAACTTTGCATGCAAGATTCTGAAAATAATAAGATAAAGTACTATAATATTTTTCTAATATGAAATTTAAAAATAATAAAGTAATAAAAATTTAGATTAAAGCTAAAACAATTCAATATTATAGTCCAGTAACGACTCAAAAATTTGATCATTTGATTTCCTATAAGTATACAATACCGCAAATAAGTAATGAAGTGATGAATAGAGTATCGTTCCTATGAGGAATACGAACTTAGTCTAGTATCAGTTAATGTTGACTTTAATCGAATAGCAAATTTTTTTTGAAGAATTTATGATAAATTAACTAATTAAACTCACTATTTTATTGAGCAATTTATAAAGCTTTTGTAAATTTCAATGTGATGTTATTAAGATCTTGAATCCCTTATTAATCTGTTTCAATACAAATCAATAACATGATAATATGTGCACATTCTTGTTGATCAATGTTTCCAAATTAATTAAAAGCATATATTGATGTCAATTAAATCTATCATCTTATGTGACCTTCCTATTATCTTTATGAAAGATGCGAACATGAAAACATACATCTATAAAAAGCATACAAAGTATAGCGGAATTATATTTACCCCCTATCGGACTTTAGAACAATTGTTATATAGAGTTATCTATTTCAATAAAATTCACAATCAATCCAATTAATGACCAAGTAATTGAAAAGTCATTAAATCCTATAACAATCACTCGAGAATAAACACAAATTGGGCATCATATTATTAAATTTATATTAAGAACTTCATAATAAAGGTTCATCAATATCCAAACAATTGGAAAATTAGACTAACATTACAAAATTACAAGAGAATATATTTAATTGGGAGAACATAACCCGGATTATTAATAAATTTAGAAAAAGAAGATGGATTTTGAAATCTTGAATCTCTTCAATGGTTTCTTGATGGATCTCCAATTGCACAATCTCTTCTTTGTCCAAAAATCAAGGTTGAATATTTAATTTGATGAATTCTTGAAATTGCCTTTAATTTTCTCACAATATCAATGATGTTTTCTCTCTTTAATTGATGTAATTGATAAATAACGGTGCATGAGATGTATATGATAGGAATTTACAGGAGTTGAAAATTACGTCCAAATTGATTTTCAAAAGAGTTTTAGTCAAATAATGAAAGTTACGTTCACTCACGCATATTTTTATCTCTGCACAATTATCAGTATTTTTGTAATAACTTTCCCATCCGATATTTGATTGAGGCAGGTCAAAGTGTGTTGGAAAGATAACTCAAATTTCTACAACTTTTCCTAGAAATAGAACTTTTTGCAATTTGAACATTTACTATGCCAAAAAATGGGTCTCAATTTTCGGTTAAAAATCTGGACGCGATTGAAAATTGATTTGTAGTACTTTGATCATATTTCATTCATTTTTAACTTCTACTTCCATCCAATTGACTCCTAACAATCCTCAATTATCATTTTATGGTCAACTATTAATATTTACAATTTGATCCTCGAACTTTGAACGTCACCATTTTCACTCATTTCTTTTAATATCATGTCCAATCAGGGAGTTTCATCTAATAAGTGAAATATAAATGAGATTAGGCTATAATTTATCAAAAAATAACGAAATGTTTATATTTTAAAATTGGAATAAGTGTATAAAATACGTTTATCACTCTTACCTCCCACTTTTTCTCTCCCACTTTTTCTCTCTTACATTTCACACTTTCTCTCTCTATCGTTCTAAATTCATGATTTTTTTTTTTTTTTGAAAATTAGGTTGTCACATTTTGTGACATCTAATGAAATTTTGTGGCCCACTGTATAATTAAACAAGTCACATTCACAATAACACTTAACTTGTGGTCACATTCATATGTCAGTCACAAACTATACAAGATCACAATAACAAAGACACACTTGTATGTCAAAATAACATATAATTATGATTATAATTAAGTACGAGTCACAAATCACAGAACGTCACAGCATAAAGAATAAAATGTGGATCACAATTGTAAATTTATTGACAGATTACACATTTTTATAGATCATTACTTATTTATTAATCACCAAATATCAAATTAATTGATTATCATTCACAAACTGTCAAATTAATTTTTTTGTATCAAATGAATGCTATTCTTTATCCAAGAAACATATAGATGCAGAAAGGAAATGTTCTTTAGACACCCCAAAACCAAAAGTAAGCACAATTTGGAATTCTGAATCTACTAGGAGATGTAATTTCATATTTGTATGAGTAGGAAAATTACAAGTAAAAAAATAAAAATCTATCAGTAACTCATTTTGATATCTACAAACATTTCCTTGCACAAGAGTTGAACTGCAACTTTTGTCAGTAAATGAAGGGATCTTCATTGTTGAAACGAGTTGTTCAAATCAAGTACAAAATACATCATTGAGAAATCTGTCAAATTCTAGCCACTATGGCTGAGAAGAACCTGTTCTGAATTCCTCTTGAAGCCTTCTGCTACGTAGTCCTTAGCGTCTGTCTACTAAAATATTGGTTCTTCATTTTATCTACACTTCAAACTTTTCATCTCCCTCCTGGTGCTCGAGACACGAAGTTTCTTCATTATCATATTTAAAGGTACCGCTGCTCACGACAACAGGGGCCACCATCATCTCCACCTCCAAACAACTAGCATTATTAAAATCAGCAGTCGCCCACTCATCTGCTCGTTTCTCTTTTTCTACATCCTTTTCAGTTACGGTGGGAATTTTATAGCCATAAAAGATTGAGTGCCATGCTTTCTCATGTAAAGATTGGATATAGACTCTTATCCTAATTTTTCAATAAGAATAATTAGTCACGTCTAAGATAGGTGTTCTAAACGGTGCTCCATTCATTACTAGGTTTTATATAGCTCACTTTTTAAAACCAAACCCACTCTGATACTGATTGCAAATACTAAAACCTAGTTAATTTAACAATTTGTCTTAATTATTCGTTCCAGACAGATTTCGAACGGGCAGTTTCACACTTAGTTATGATTGTAGCGAGTTAACAAATTAGTGTTCTACGAGATTTAATCAAATGCGGAAATAAACAGGATTGAACATCAGATATAACGTGGTAAACTCCTAAGGAAGACATCCACGAGCCCCATGATACGAGTAAAATAATTCACTATCAAACAATAAAAAATACAATAGTTTTGATTTTGTAATTTCGCAAAATTAACGAAAATGATCAAAAGCAAATAAAGAACAACTCCCTCATTTTCTTATTCTTTCGACTTATTGAAGAAGTGGAATCAAACCATCAAGTATTAACTTTATCGCCACTTCACTAATGTATTTGCGTGTAACCACTACTTGAACTAGGATTCACCAATCTTAATTCACGCCTAATAATCTGATCTTTGAGTAGAATTATATCATTTACGCTCTGGTGAGTTCTATTCAATTAAGGTTGAAGAACACGATTTTTACTTCGAGATACTTCAATGGAATATTACCCCAGCAAAACTCACTGGAGACTGTCAAAACTTGGTGTTGCAGTTTCACCAGGCGAATGCAGATTTTATCAAAAGCATTAATCCGTCCCTTAATGATTTTCTTTACGTTCGTAAAGACTCCTTCAAAACACAAACGTTTCTTACCTAAAATATGACAGTTTTACACCGTAAGAATAATATAAAATTTATTTGATATGGTAAATAATTAACTTAAGGAAAGTTTTGATTAAATCAATCTTTCCTTATTTTAGTTATTTGACCAATCAAACAATGTTCAAGATGGTACATATACATTTCTGTATAGGCTGTTGTATGAAAGATAAAGATTGCATCTCGTTTAGGGTATTGAAATTCTAAAATTTACAACCAAGAAATCTATTGAACCTGTACCTATTTAGTCAATCGTGACTGACATGCTAATCTGTTTGGATTACACCTGATGATCACGTTTTTAGCACATGTTAACATTTAAAAATAATGCTAATTTAAGTAAGTCAATAAACAATTAAGGAGTAAAAATATAAAATATATTTTACTTACGGAGTTATTTCTTTCAAAATATTGTTCACTAATCTTAAACTCGGGCAACTTCCATTCAGTAAGAAAAGCCCTTCTCTTGATTCTTCAGTAAATAAATACATACACACTATAAGCATATAAGCACGTACACAAATACATACACACTATGAGCGGGCTTAGATCTGCTGAGTCGATGGTATCGACATGTGATGTGTTTTTAGGAATTTGTGCGGTTGGGTTATGTGGTTTTTAGGGGCTTTTGTGCATATTCTATTTTAAGTTGCGTTCGATCATTTTGTAAACCACAGGGTTATTCACGACTCTGGATATTAATGGAATCTATATTTCAATGTTGCTTAATTATTCATTTTCAATTGTTTGTCTTTCCCTATGATACCCAATGCATGTTTGTTCCATGAACTAGGGTCTAATATGCACACGTATGCATGCATTATCCCTGTGATTAATTCTTCCATTTTGCTTATCAACCATTTATCATGTTTACTGGGTATGTTTTGAAATGGGTCTTAAATGATTTCTGATGAGTGAAGTAGGTTTGTCTCTGCTGGTGTATGGTTCTTACTGTTCTTAATTTCTTATTTGGTTAAGGAGATTTCTGATCTACATTTTTGTAATTGCTGTGCTGAAATATAGTAGCTTACATTGAATGCGTCCCTGAGATTGATGTGTAAAGCGAGAGCGTTCAAGTAATTATAAGTCCAAAAGTAAAATCTTTAACTTCATTATTACATATACTTGCTCTATTGCTATATGACGACTTTTTTTTTTTTTTTTGTTGGTAGTATGAGTGCCAATTGCATGGCTATTTCTAATCTGTTAATGATTTACTAGTCTTTGGTTTAGTTAGTCTTAATGATGATCATGTAAACCGTTTGATGCTACAATGGACCGATCGACTACTCCGCCTTGCCATGCTCAAATTGTACATCTGAAAATGTCAAGGCCTTAATTCTGCCATTATGCCTTGAATTTGGTAAAAGTTACTATTTCCTAAGATTTAAAAGAGATATTGTGCTGGAAAGGCTCAACTAAATGATGCAAAGTGTTGTGCAACTTATGATGAATACATATGGCCTATTTAATGGCTTCGGCTTTTATGTGAGCTGGTTAACATTGTTGCAAACAATTTATTAAAAAAATGTACACGTGTCTGACTATATAACTAAAATTATGTTCTTTTTTAATATTGGAATATACAAGGATGTCCATGTCAAGTGTTTTATGAAACGATAACACATAAGCATGCTCATCCTTCCACAAAAGGGAGAGGAGGTTGAATGGGCAACCACACTCCTATATTGAAGTTAGTTTTTGAAAACAAGTTGAAGAGTTTTAGCTTGTATACGACTGTGATTTCCTGGAGTGCATGAACATAATATTTACGTAGTTAGAGTAAAAGAAAAAGTTTACTTGAGTAGGTGCTAGGCATGGGTTTAACATGTGTTTATATACTTGTGTTTTGATAAATTGTCCATGTTTTTATGCAATGAATGACTTTACAAGATAAAAGGATTCCTGAGGACTTATATAATGCAATGATCGTACGTTTACAATTTCGCGGCTTCGTATGCCTAAAAGCGTTCATATGTGTTAATCTATCGAGAGACAAAGTAAAGGTAATAAACTAACTTGTCGTTCTTGATAACTCTTTGATTCATGGAGTTAATATTAGAGTTCGTGTGTACTAAATATGCATAATTTAACTAATTATAATAAAACTGTGGGGTTAATATTGATATGAACTTGCTTAAGTCCATAAATGAAATCGATCAAAAAAAAGTGAATATGCAATTTTTATACCTGTGTCGTAATTGGCAGAAAATAATGGACTATTTCAAGAACAGGGCCTGGCAACAAAGAAGCAGCAGCAGATCCATCCATAGTCTTGCCAAATTCTACTTCTGCCACCCACAACAACATCATTCTAGTTGTTACTTGCTATAACAGCCTTTCATTTCTTTAGTTAAATTTTATATTTTGAGAGGGACCATGTTAAATGGTTCTGAGAGAGAGCCAATGCATTGATGGTGGCAGTTTTGGGACTCGATGAGCGATCGAGAGAAACTTCCCAATTCTTTTTGCATTTCATTCAATTTATATTTACCAGATATATTATTAATTTGACACTTGATATCTCAGTTATTAGTAGTTAGAATGCCAAAATGAATTTTGTACCGAAAAATTACTTTGCATAAATGATTTTACCCAGTTGGATGTATGAATCGCTAACTTTTCATTTTTATTGATGATTGTTCCTGTATTTGCCTGCAATTAAACTACAGTTGCAACGCCAAACTAGTTGATATCTTAGTTATTAAATAATTGGCCAAAGTTTGAATGCAAAATGAATTTTGTATTGAAAAATTACATTGCCTAAATGATTTTTCCCAGTCAGTGGAAATGTTTCATTTTTTTTATTGATGATTCTGTCTGTGTTTTCTTTTTACAATTAAACTTATGTTACACGTATTCTATGCACTGATCAATACGATATTTGAGTACAAGTCGAACCAACTTTTTATTATTATTTTTCGAATCACAGATTACTTAAAGAGGTTGGATTTCCCAGAATTGAAGTTGTTAAGATTGATACCTCTTGTTGTGACATCAATCACCGAATTGAGATGTTGAAATTATATGACAAATAATAATGAAGTTCATGATCAAGCAAAAGAAAAAAAAAAGACAAGAATATGAGAGAAAAATTAATAGATTTTATTGATTCAAGAATAATGGAGAAAAAAGAAAATTACAATGAATCCTATATTTTAGTAGTCTAATTTCTCACACTTTAAAATTGTATAGAAGAGTCTAGTATTTATAGGGAACATGTAGGGAACGTCCAGACCCTCTGGCAGAGTTGTTGATGAAGTAAGATACCAAAAAATCGAGTTCAAAACGAATTACAAATGAAAAACCGGAAAAACCGGACCAATCTGCCCAAGTTATTTTTTTTTTTTTTTGCCTCATTGTTTTCTCCATCACAAACTCTTCTTCAATTCTAATACTAATTTTCAACTTCCAATGGGCTTCCAAAATAGAACTTTAACTTGATATAGAACTCCAATAGCATTACAAACTTGAATTCTTCATGATGTGCACTTTAATTAGAATTCTCCAAGATTCAAATTCCAACAATCTCCACCTTAATACAAATTCCACCAAGGAATGAACTGGCTTCTTCAACAATAATCAAAAATTAATTTTTCCAACACAAACAAAAATTCACATCTTCCAATGAATTCAAGCACTACTCTTATAGAATTATCTCAAATTCCAAAAACTCATAATGATTTTGAATTAACCAAAATGGACTATAACACACCCCAAAGTAGAGTCAA
>CAIGRP010091457.1:0-16281 GCA_903798385.1 Fraxinus cuspidata | reverse complement strand
GAGAGAGAGAAAGAGGGACTAGAGATATATTTTCCCTTTTTCATTAAGAGTTTGTAAATTCTCTTGTAAAATTCTATTCAAAATAGAAAATATAATTGTTTTTCCTCTCCTATTTTCTCCTTTTGTGATCAGAGAATCACAACAGTAATTAAATCTAATTAGATTTTAGTATATTATTCTGATTCATAGGCTACACAAATTTGATATTCATTTTGTTAAATACACAGGATGAATTATTGTGGGCTGGTGTATGGTTAGAGCGTGCCACTAGAGAAAAAAGATACCTAGATTTCATCACTACTTCCACGAATCTAGGAGGCACCAGGTCAGAGTTTTCATGGGACGACAAGTACGTCGGCGTTCAACTCCTCGTTGCAAAGGTATATGATTTTAACTATACTTGTGATCATGTAGCTTGTAGTCATCTAGTTTACAGGGAAACAAAAATGGGAAACCTGACAAGATCATTAGGCACCATTTCTTGAAAACTAGGAATAAAATGCTAAATAATGTATTCAGGAGTCTACAACCCATGACAGTGTGTAATTCTTAATGTGGTAAAACAAGCGTTAATGAAGTTAACGTGCAACCTACATAATCCCTCTTTAAGGATATATTTGATAAGTTGACATGATTTAGAAAGAAAAGCGTATGTCGATTATTTTGTCAGTTCAACTTACCAAGGAAGAAGCTGTAGTTTATATTCAATTTTATTGAACGAATAATGTGTTTTCTGCAATTTCTCTGGGTATTCTTGAGGGAAAATATCCGGGCAATGGAAATTTGGGTCAATACAAAAACTATGTCGAGCAATTTATCTGCAACTGCCATCACAAAGGTAGTAGCAATGTGAAAACTACTCATATGGGGCTTCTTTGGTGGAAACTTTGGAATAACCTTCATCTTGTCACAAGTGCATCATTTATCATGACTACCTATTCCAGCACCCTGGCTGCCACAAATAACACCCTCCAGTGCCATGCTGGAAAGTTCAACTTCCAACCGGAGTATCTGATCGGCGAAGTCCAATCACATGTATCTTATTTATATATGAGATTGGATTATTCTTGTGCACGCATTCATAGTTGTTTGCTAAGCTAGACTAGACTAGACTAGATACTGCTGGAAAAACGATTTTCATTACTTATCCTTATTCAGTGTAATCTAGTAAACTCCACTAGTATGAAGGTAACATGCACCCAACATGTTATATCCTACAATGTCGAAGATGAATACTACGACACACTTCTCGACGCTTGTTGTGCTGTATTACACTAAGGATTTATTGGTTAATATTAAACTACTTTATATTAAAGCTTAAGCTAACAGATAAGCCAATAGACTAAACTACATGCATATCGTTTAAACTCTATCTTAAACACGCTTTTTGACTTAGCAGGACCCCTTTTTTTTTAGTGGAAGGAGGGTGGTATCTTCGAGATTTTATTAATATGTCCTCATTTATGGCGGAGGAATACGGTGGTTACAAATGGAATCAATAATATCAATAAATGAGGAATTACTACTTCCGTTACATTGAAAGTAAAGAATAATAGGAAAGCAGTAAAAAATGAGTACTACTTCCCTTACAAAAAGCACCGATGTAAACAAAAATAAAAGTAAAAGTAAAATACAAAACCCATTGAAGTCTTACACGTGTACATTTTTTATTAACTGCATGGCAACGAGACTTGAGCTCGTTGAACAACTTTATCAAAACCTTAATGTCTCAAATAAGGCCACACGTATTTATCATTTGAAATTGACTAAGAAATGTTCATAATAAAATACAAGATATATTCAAATCTCGAAGATTGTAGGCTTATTTGGAGCAATCACTTATATTTCAAGGCTTTAGAATTTGATTTTAACAAATATCGACTAATTTATGTATGTCGTGTTGTACTGAACATCTCTTGGTTTTTAATTGCCAAATTCTTAATTGGTTTTCTTTGATTAGGTCGACTACTTACTCGGGTTAAACCCTGACCGAGTAAGTTACATGGTAGGATTTGGATCAAAATATCCGCAACAAGTTCATCATCGAGGAGCATCAATCGTGTCAATCAAGACAGATTCAACCCCAGTAACTTGTGAAGGCAGGTACAACACTTGGTTTCATAGAAATGCACCAGACCCTAATGTTCTTGATGGTGCAATAGTTGGAGGACCAAATCAAACAGATGAATATGCAGACTCGAGGGACAATTTTTAGCAGGCTGAAGCTGCAACTGTAAACACCGCAGCTTTTGTTGGAACATTAGCATACTTTGCATCACCAAGTACAAACACTGGCGTACACTGGGGCATGGGACGTCACGTGAACCCCCCAACTTTTGGGCTTTTGTTTTATTTTATTTTATTTATTTTATTTTTATTTTTAAACAAAATCATATCATGTGTAAGCCTTCTCTCTCACTTTCTTACGCAACTTTCTCCCTCGTACTTTTTACGAAAATCCCAGCCCTTCTAATTTTTCAAAATTTATCTATAATTTCTCTACAAATTACCAATTTACTCCAAATCTTAACTTTCCTAACAAATTTCCAACTAATTTGAACCTGAATTTGTAATTTTTTTTTTTTGCTACTAATGTACTCTAAAACTACTGCAAAGCGATTATCATTAAGCCACACTCGACCTCATGTGTCACTTCAATTCCAATGCCACCTCAACTCATTGGACCTCAAGACATAGTCAACTTAAATAATTTTGCTTTTGAAAAGTGAAAGGTAACTCTAGGCTTATGGCAGTAATTGATAATTTCAAATTTTTATTTTGTTTTACCAAAATTCAAAGTGGTAGAGAAAATGGGTTTGGATTATATTATAGTTTGTTTTCATTCTGTACGGTGTATGTTCAGAGATGATTTTTGAATTTTGTATATTGAATTGTGTCAAATTGATTTGGAATGAGTTTTGAATTGTGAATAAAGAATGGGTCTTCAATGATCCTATCTAATTTGGCTTACATTTATTGAATTGTATTTATTTGAATTGATTATTAGTATTGATTGTATGTTTTTGCTTCCAATTACTTAAAATGATTATTTCTATCATTCCAAAGCAAATTCTTTAAATATAAATGTGTTTTCTTCTTTGAATTAATTGTTTGTATCAAATATGGAATACTATCAAAGTATGAAAACACGTAGAAAACAATTATAATAAGATATCGAATGACTTTTATATTTTTAACAATATTTTTATAAGTTTGATTGTACTCCCTAATTCCATATGTCTGCGGCCACTACTGAGTACAAATTAAGGAGAATTAATAGTTATTAACTCTTGTGCACTGTAAATAGAGAGATCGGGAAGCATTGAATTTAGTCCTCATTATCAACCTCTTGCAATTTGTCATGTATTTTCTGATTCAAATAATAATATTCGTTGTTATGAAATTAAAGGAATAAGAGAGAAATAGATATGAAACACAGAGTCAAAATTCATGTGTAATTTTATAATAACAATGTAATCATATTATAAAGTTCAAATGAGAGAAAATTTTGAATAAGAAAAACTTCTCCGGCGTAGATTGACATATCTAAACAGCCTGATAAGACTAGCTAATCACCAATAATTATCCATAATTTTACACCACTTCATCTTTGATAATTATTTGTACAAAATTACCTCGTTAAAAACTTAGTTCAATAAAAATCAGGTGAGAAAAAAAAATCAAACAAATGGAAAAGAGTACAGTTGTCAAAAAAGAAAAAAAATTGAAGTATAAGGAAAATGATGTTTCTATAAAACATTGTCATAAAAATACAATGGAACAAAACCTAGACGAAAAAATAGTACAAATACTTTCCTTATATTGATCACTAAAAATCTTTAAGTCGACACATTTCAATCTCGTGTGCCAATTTCTTAAATATAGATGTCGGTAGTGATTTTGTAGATAAATCATTCACATTTTTACTTGAGCGAATTTATTAAATATCGATGTTGTCTTGATTGCTTCATAGATTGTAATAATTTTTGAGTAATTTGAAGATGTTGTTATTCAAATTTGTTTAACGGGTCTTCATGATATAGTTGTTCCACCATCTATAAACACATATTATGTTTTTTTTTTTTTGTTGACGTAGGAACTCGCAGCCTCGATCCATGTGCAATAGCTCGTAAACCACATGAGAGAGATAAACCGCACTAGGCAAACCACATATTATGTTTTTGATTTAGCTGTTTGTGGATCAAAGAGATAACATGCATCTACATATCCCACTAAATAAGATATTTATTTTTTAGAATAAAATAATCCCAAATTAATAGTATTTTTTAGGTAATTAAAAATGTGTTTAATATCATTCAAATGTCTTTGAGTTGGCGTAAAACTATATTGTGCAAGGATATTTATAGAAAAAGAAATGTCAGGTTGAATACAATTTGCAATAAGTTAATGTTCCAATTGTTTTAAGATATGGTACTTCGGAATCAAGAAGATTATATGGATATTTTTTTCACACTAAGTGATCGAACAATCATATGTGATGTCAATGGATATGCTTTATGTAAATCAAAACATTTTAAGGCTTTTTATTTGAATGAAGGTTGATGAACAAATAATACTTCTTGAAAATGTACAATCTACAACCCAATGCAAAATTTGATTTTTCCCAATGCTTTCATTTGAAATTCATTTTTCAAATAATTTTGCAATTTTTTAAAGCTGTTTAGGAGTTCCAACAAAATTTAAATTATCAACAACAATTACAAATCCAATATCTTACAAACACATTAAGGCGATTTTACACATGGAAAGGCATCTCCATTTTTATATCTTACAACAAATATCCACTAAGGCGATTTTACAATATGCATCCTAATTGTTTCGATGCTTATAATGATCTTTGCAATTTGATTGCGAACATACCTGTTTAAGCCTTTTACAGATTTTACTATTAAGTGAACCGTATATATATACAATTACTACATTCATAAGACACATGTAAACCATTTGTGTCAAACTAAATAAAAATCTAAAAATTGTGATACTCACTACGGAAGAATATATTTATTCATAATCGATTTCAAGTCTTCGTGAGAACCTTTGGATTATTAGTCGGGGTTTGTATATGTAGTTGCATTATTTTCGTTTCTCTTCCTTACAAAATCCATTTTTATTTTATATGAATTACATTTTCAAGGGTTTGAACAATATGTGTAAACACTTTTTATTTTTCTAAAGAATTCATCTCTGTCAATATGACTTCATTTTATTTTGGCCAATTGTTTCTTTGTTGACAATCTTTCAAAAAGTGTGATTCAGGTCCTAATTAAGCACTACAAAAAATTTTGTTTTCCCTACAAAATTTATTTATAGGGAAAGTTTCTTATTTATCGAGAGAAATATTTGCGAAGAAAAAAAAATTGTAGTCACATTTGTAGGGCAAACATTGAGAGGATGAACTTTAGCTTACAAAATTTTGAAATTTGTGGGCAAAAGTTTTCCACTACGAACTCTTTGAAGACGAATATAATACGTTGCTTAAGTTTTCCCTCGACAAAATCATTAGTCGACTAAACTTAATTTTGCCCACGAAACGATATCGTTTTCCCTACAAAAGAATATTTGTGGGCAAAAATATATACATTTTCCCACCAATTAAAAATTGGTACGGATTATTTTGTACGCTAAACCTTGTTTTTCTCTACAAATAATTTTTCGTAGGAAAAGCATATTTGTATGCTGTTATAAAAGTATTCGTAAGGAGAAATTAAATTATTTTTATATATTTCATTTATTTTTTATATTATAATAAATTTTTACCTATATTCAAAGTATTATACAGATGCAAAAAACTATAAATTAAATAAGACATGTAGTGCCAATCAATGTAATATTGAATGCAAAATATTTCACGAAAACACAAATAAAAACCATTCACTAAGAATGATTATATCTGGACTTCAAAATAGTATAGCAAACATTCTTTGTATCTATTATTATGCACCTAAAAAACATAACTATTCATCCTCATGAATCTGATATGCAACTGATTCTCACCAATATTGTTCTCTTCGTTTTCAATAGCGTCATTTTCCTCATTAGTATTAATATCTATTGACAATGGTGTAAATGGTGGTACAATGAAGTTAGGAACTTTACCACTTAGCTAGTGCACAAAGTGATGCCAAGACTATAAATTGAATTGTTGCTTAACAACCTTAAGCTTGTTTTGCATCATTTGCTCCGTCTTCATTCCAATTGCATATTCTACCTTTCAAGCAGCATGTTTTGCTTCTAACTTCTTTTCCGTACTGCTTATATTTGAAGATGTCTCAATGTCTCAAAAGCGACATCTCCCAACCCAAGAAATTTGATGTCCTGGCTTTGCACCTAGAACATACATCATGATATTAATTTCAACCTTAGGATCATCTACAAGTATCTCCTCCAAATAATTAAAACATGCAAGAGATATACAGCTATACATAAAAAATAATAATATATATATATATATATATATATAGCACATGATAAGCAAAACAAAAGTTAATAGTGTTGAGTCTTTCCTACATGTTGAGCCTTCCAACACTTATTCTTCCCTAGATAAGCAAACTCGAAGGTGTCAACTTCAGGAAACCTCGAATAGTAGCTAACAGTAAACAATTATGTTTCAAACATTATATTCAAATTATTAGCAAAATTATTTAATTAAGTACATGTTGGCAACATATAAGTTCACTACCCGTGTCATCTCCTCCATTATGTACGAGAAAGGATGTGAACCAGTACGATGATTGTACTTTTTCTTCGACTGGTTTCTGCAAAGAAAAGAATATAGATATTACATAACAAAATTAGGAGTAAAAGGTCTGAATTAGTAAATAATTATAAAATAAATGCCGTGAACTTATCATAATTGAAATGATTACACGATTCCACCCATTAATCTACATCTCTATCAAGCATCTCGAAAGGGGGTTGGCTAATGCATTCTCATGCGTCGTGCGCAACATATAGTATGTACTCAACTCAGCTTTGAACTCCCTATATCTTCCATTGTATAGTCTATTAATATAATTTGTCAATCTCAAGTGTTTCAAATCTATCTCGAACTTCGACTGGATTTGACATAATTAAAAGAAAACAAATCATAAACTTAAAAAAAAAAAAACCATTATTATAATAAGCTATCCAATTCTAAAAAGAAGCAAAAGGACAAAATGAAACGACTTATATAATTTGAAATGATTCACTAAGTTTTCTTTGGCTATTACTTTTCTAGCAGCATAAACAAAATGACAAAATGTATATGGATTTCATATAATAAGAAAATTAACTATTAACAAAAAAAAAATAATAAAAAAAAAACAATAATAATAATAATAATAAATCTACTTTCAGACTCATGCATTTCATAATCCAATGCATCAAAATTTTCTCTAGCTCTTTGAACATTTTCACTTTGTGCTGTACGTATAATATGAAGATCCCATTACTTTTTTATACTTGCTCATTACTTGAAATGACAAAAAAAAAGTGCAAATGCCATGACTAATTGTATTGCAAATAAAAAAAATGAAGGTCATGAAAGAAACAATGTGGATACGTATGATAGTGATCTGTTGAATCCTGTGTTCAGTGGCGGATCCAATACCGAGTGAGCTCCGGTAATCGCATGTGCTGGATCCGTCGGAACAGATTTATTTTTGTTGAGAATAAATAAAATTTTTAGGTTATATATGTGGTAGTTCAAATTTGTTTCTTATAACTTGGTTAAAGCCTCCATATTCAAATTGAAAGTTTGGGGATGGAATCTTTTCTATATCAATTAATTGTGCAATTTTTTTAGTTCTACAATTTTTACCAAAATAAATACAATAGGGAGGAGATTCAAACCTGTAAGCCTTTTTTAAGATTATTCAAAGCTTCACCATCATCATTGAATTTTGACACTAAATGTAACAAAATAATATATGTTAAGTTTTAGCGGTTTTAATGTAATTGAAAAATTCTAATGTGTTATTCCTTTGAATTATACAAAACTTGACTACTATGTTATTTGGTGAATATTGTTGGTATAAATAACACAATTATATCTGTTTAGTTTTAGCAAAATAATTGTTAAATTTAATTTTTTTATATTCTATTGCGCCCCACAACCAACGACCGCCCGTGCTCATTCAAAATCCTGGATTCGCCACTACTTTTGTTCAAAGAGAACTTCTAATGTAGATCCATTATGCACATGTTTACCAAATACTCAAAAACAAAAACCACAAGCGAGCATAGAAAAGTCACATAATTTACTCCACCATTATCTGAATGGACCCATATTAGAGTTATTGCATAAAAACTCACTGATATCAGCCACAGATCAATAATCTCTTAACTAAACACTCAAAAAGCAAAAGATTTTTATTATAAAAAAAAAAAAAACAGAAAAAAGAAATGAATGATATAGTGCGAAATTCTGGGTAAGAGAGACTATAGGAAAATCTCACCAACTTCACCAACAGGCATGAGATGTGTGCTGTTCTTCATATTCAAAAAATATAGAAGCAATTGGATTTATCATCTCATCAGACAACCAGGAATTTCTGGCATCATCACACCTATATCTATGTCTAGTTCTTCTGTTTCAAATCATCAGGCAATTTCACCATCATATATATTCCCTAGTGATTGTTCGAATATCATTTACATTAGCAGAATTGCAATACCTCAGTCCTGGGTCCCAAAGGGAAAGAAATTTCGGGAGAGGAAATAACCTATCTTAAGGTGTGTTTGAGATAAACTCACGTGGACATCGTCTTCAGGCAAGAAAAAATACATCAGGCCTAATGCTAGTAAGCTACATCGTAAATCTATCTTTCAAGCTTCAACAACATTCATTAATGTATAATCTGTTCTAGTCATAACTTTTTCAATAATAGTTTGTTTTTATATTCCAACTGATAAAGATAAATAAGCATACATTACTGATGACCGGCAAAATCCAAATTTCGGAAATATCACTATCTGCACAACCAAACTAATTGTGTTCATCTTACCCTGACCCAAAAATTGGAAGATAAAAATTCATATAAATCTCAGTTTTCCGTACTTATCTATCTCTTGCCAATGCATCTTCGATGTCTGATTATCTCCCAATGTATCATCATCAAGTAATACTTCATCTTCTTCTAAAACATTTTGCTCTTGATGGTGCAAGACATGCGGGTACATATCGTTGATTATATCCATTACTTGATCATTATCACAATCAATGTCATTACTCAAACGCAAAACAAGTTAGTGGTGGAAGTACCTAACGTGGCCCCCAATCGTTCACCATGACAATTCCATTTAGTGTAATTGGTGACATCCCATGCATGATCTCGATTATTGACATGATTGCTTGCTGAAATTTACGTAGTTCGACCCTAACAACACTTAGAGAGGGGGTGAATAGGTGTATAATGCGAAATTTAAATTTACAAATGAATTAAATAGCAACAAATCATTTTTTAATTCTTTTCTAGATGATTAAACATGCAAGTCATTTTAGTCCTAACTTCGAATACCGCAGATTATATGATCAATCAATAAATAAAGTAAAAACAACAAATTAACACCGGGATGATCACGGAGAAACCCAACTAGGAAAAACTCCGAGCACTTTGCTAGTCAAACCAATGTAAACGATTTAACAACTTACATTCTATTAGACTAGACGACCCGTACTTTCTATCAGACTAGACGACCCGTACTATCTGATCTCCCGATTGAATTCCTTACAGCTCTCCGTGGATCCTGTGCTCCACAGCACCAATTCTTAGTTGTTGTTGCCAAAGCTCTCCGTGGAATCTACCCTAGAGCACTCCAACCTTGTGAAATTGTCTATCTCCCGTGGATCATCGAAGAACACGTTGTTCTTCACAGACTGGAACTCCAGTCAACTTCCCTCGATCTTCAAAACTCTAACCAAATCTAGAGGCAAGGCAGTTTGATATTTGGATTATAGGAACGATGTTTTTCTTACCAAAACAATTAAGGTAGATGAAGGTTGAAAGATAAAACAGAATGAATC
This sequence comes from Fraxinus cuspidata, assembly GCA_903798385.1. Lineage (NCBI taxonomy): Eukaryota > Viridiplantae > Streptophyta > Magnoliopsida > Lamiales > Oleaceae > Fraxinus > Fraxinus cuspidata. Next base: position 6,254 of record CAIGRP010091457.1, on the reverse strand, counting down.
TCTCACACATGAAGCTCTCTCAATGTTCAACATTCTCTTTTGCGTTCAGATGAGTTTTGGTATTTATAGGTAGGTTAGAAAAAGAATGGGCTAGGGAAAAAGCCTTAAAATCGTGAAATAAAAATTTTCCGGACAACACTGTCGCTCGAGCGAATGAGGAGCGACAGTTCAGCGACGATGTTTCTGCTTTTGCAGCTCGAGCCAAACTTTGGCGACAGTCTAGCGAAAATCTGCGCCGTTTTTCCTCTTTTTGCCATTCTCGAATCCTGGACCAAAAAACATATTTTCATATAGTTGCACATTACTCCTTGAATTTTTACAATATTTACGATTAAATCCCTTTTGTTTACAAAATTTCCAATTACATAATTAAAAACCTAACAAACTCTCCATTTGGTATTTTGTGACAAAACTAGTAACTAAAGTCAAAGCAGACTCGAAATAACATCCAAAGTAATCTTAACAGTCATATCCCGAAAAAAAACCCTAAAAGATGAACCACTAACATCATGGATGTTAGCGTAGAACTCCCGAACTAATAGACTTGGTGGGGGTACTAACTCAACTAATAGAGACTCCCAACCCCGAGAAGTGAAAATAGTGGCGAGGTCGGGGAATAGGTCAGACATAATGACCTCGCGCTCGAAAAAAATGGGCCGAAGAGAAAACTGCGACCCAAAAGTGTCTTGGGCCACAGCCAAGATGAACCTAGACCTGAAAAGGAAGTGGAGGTACTAGGAGTGGAAGGGGTCGTGCGTACTCTCTTAGGCGGATCTGAAAAGAATTTAACCAAAAGCATTAAAAACCGTGATGAAAAATGCGACTAATGTGTGATATGCATGAGATGCATGAATCCATGCAAAACGAGACAAATAGGATAACATGTAACGTGCCCTAGCATGAATGCACAACGACATGCAGTGATGCTTAGACGTAGGTGACGTGAAGATATGATACGTGTCGTGATGTCAAGACGTAGTGACGTGACTTCATGACGCAGTGACGTGACGTCACCAAGCAGTGCCAACATCAACCGCAATGCACAAAACTTAATGCACACTCCGAACCAACAACCGACACTCCAACGGACCAATCCAAAGGTTATGAAAATTCTCTCTCCATCCAGCGGTGGCAAAACCCACCTCTACAACCATATCTTATCACCTTTGTTTAATATGTTCATTCAAAAACAAAACAAACTAAAATGGTAAAACTACAACAAAATGGAAGTTCAACTATAGAAGCTAGAAGTAGCTGACAATAGTAGTCAGCCGAAGCAAAGCATTAAGACAACATAAAATTAGCTTTATGAATTGACACAATCTAGGTAGTATTGTTTGTGAGTCATATGATCGAATCCTATGATCTAATACTGAACGTGTAAAAAACCAAGTAATTAACCTTGAAAGTAAGGAAGAGGTCCCGCTTGGTTGTTTTGTTAGCTCTTGCTGAGCTNTTACAAATTGTCACAATCTAGGTAGTATTGTTTGTGAGTCATATGATCGAATCCTATGATCTAATACTGAACGTGTAAAAAACCAAGTAATTAACCTTAAAAGTAAGGAAGAGGTCCCGCTTGGTTGTTTTGTTAGCTCTTGCTGAGCTTACTAGTCGCCTTCTGACATGACACCTCTCAATGAAAAAGGCTTATGTTTGAAGATGGAGGAGGGGTTGGCAGTGTTATTTCATATTCAGCAAAGAATACCATTGCCTAGCTATTCAAAATTCACAAATCAAATTGTAAGCTGTAGAATATAATGAGATGAAAAGATACGGATTCACAGACCAATTTGGTCCCAACGTTCTGGAAAACCAAGCTAATAAAACGGTGTTTTTGTATCTGACAAAAATGGGCACATTTTCCATTATACATGAATTCTGTTTCGTGAATTGTTGAATAAAATAAAAATAAAGAATCATAATCTATTACTAGTCAAAATAACACAAATCATTGAAAAATGCAAAGCTCAGTCAATCATTCAGCCTCAACCTCAATCTCCACCTTTGGACCTACAAGTTACAACCTAAACCAATTATTTATCACACAAAATCAATTTATCCAAAAAAATGCCCAAATCAACATGGGGAAAAAATGGCACTATGGAGGGAATGAGGTGGTGGTCCTTGCCCCCAGCCGATGCCACGAGTGGCATCGAGGTACGGTTGGACGAGGTGGCAGCACTTTTGAAAAATGGCGAAGACAGAGAAGGACATGTATTCTGGTTAGCGGAGGCAGGGAATGACATATATGTGCGGGCGGTAGGGGTTTTAAGTGAGAGGCCGTGGAAGGAAGAAGTGGGAGGCGGTGAAAATAGTGGGATTGAAAAAGATTAGGAGAAGAGAGGCGTTAATGGAGGGGTAGGGTTTGGGTTATTTTTTGTTTTTATCATTTGAGCCCGTATATAGGGAAAAAAGTACAAAATTTTTAGCAACGTTTTTTGAACGTTGAAAAAAATATTCTTTTCGCAACCGTCAATAAACGTTACAAAATGCTTTATATTGAGAGTTTCAACAATATGCCATGACCGTTATTATATAACCAGATTTCAACAACTTTCTGAAAACATTCCAAAAACGTAACTTTTCGCAACATTTATAAAACGTTGCAAAACGCAACATTAGCAATATTTATTTAAAAAAATATTGCGAAAACTCTATTATGTTAGTCATTAGCAACATTCAGTTGCTAAAATGTTGCGATAGACCCATTTAGCAACATTTAATCAACGAATGTTGCCTTTTGTGTGTTGTAAAAGACTATTTTTGGTGTAGTGCGTTTGCAGTTACAGGTTGCTAATTACCCCTAGAGAAGTTTGCATATTGACATGAGCAAAGCTTGTAAGTTTAAATTATCCCTTGTTTGGTGTGGATAAAAAATTAGATTTTTAGAAAATTTTGACAAAAGTTGGTGAAATGTACGGTTGAAAATTGAAAAAGGTTATGGATCCCACGAAATGCATGATTGAAAATAAATTTAAGAATTTTTAATAAATGCGAACCGAACTGGGGCTTAACTAATGGAGAAATAATCTCTTATGTCATATATATCCCAAAAAAATTGGCAAACGCAGACACATGCAGATACATATGCAAAATAGAAAAGTGCTTATCTTAGTACTTAGACAAATTTAATTCGTGCTTCAATCTAGAAAAAACATTTCATGCTAATAACTTGTTATGAAATTAAATGAATAAAAAAGAAATATAAGAGAAGATATAGATAGAGTCAAAATTAAAGCGTGTAATTTTATTGTAAAGATGAAAATTGTTCAAACATTAAAATAAAAGTGCTAAGACCTATGTAGATAAAGTTCAAATGAAAGTTATAATCTGAATATAATAACTCTTTTAAAGTAGATAAGAATCATCATCAATAAATATCATATTATTTAAAAATATGCTAAAAAATAAATAAATAAACACTTAGACCCTGCTTGGATGTTTCATCGTACCGGTTATGAGCGTTTTTTAAAGTATCGATTTTGAGTGATCTTAGTAACGATTTTAAAATTGTCCAACTTTTATTTCAAAGTTTTATTATCCATCGATTCTAAAAGTTTTTTAAAAGAATAAAATTACATATGTGCCCTTAGTAAAATTTTCAATTTATAATTTCTGAAAATGTCCAATTTGCACAAGAATTCAACTTAAATCTCTCTTAGGGGTAAGGTCACAAATTCGAATCTTGGGACGCCATTAAAATATGTAAGAGGTAAGATAGGCTTAAACTCTCTCAAAGCGTACTTTAAGTAAGTTAAAAGACTTGGGTACAGATGTCGAAGTCGTTACAAAAAAATGCGTATATTTTTTTGTAAGGATTCATCATTTATGTCGAATCTGTTAACTTACATATTGTCCACTATGAGAGAATTTTAGCTCATTTTACCCCTCATTGCTCTTTTATCGTGTCCCCAAAATTCGAATCCATGATATTTTTCTTAAGAGAGAGTTTAAATAAAATTTTGGTACCAAATAAGCCAGAAAATTACAAAATTAACTTAATGCATTAAACATAAAAAAAAAATTTAAATAAAGATAATAGTTGACAAAAAATAAAAAAATTTAAAGACAAAATTGTAAACTAAACGAGGTATATGAAACATATAACTAAACATATCAAAGTAAAATTGATATTCAAAAATTTCTCTCCAATCCTTCGTCTTTAAATATGGTTAGTTTAAACGATAATGTCCAAAAAAAAATTTGCACTGTAACTTTGAAAAATATTTAATCAAATGTCACAAAAGACTAATTTGTATTAACATCTCCGGATGAAGTTGTTCTTCGGGTTTCTGAAGACTGAAAGTTTTGACAAGTAACAAAAGTATTAATTTAAAAAAATGACACTTGTTCCCCGTCTTAATTTCTGAACATGTTCATGTATCATGATTGATATATACAAAATAGTTACTTTTCAAATACTTAACCCCCGTTGGGCTCTATCATTTAAAATTTTAATGGTTAAAATAGTGTTTTTTTAAAAAAATGCATGGGTAATCGCTTAATGAAAAATTTGTAGTAGATAGGAAGAAAGAAAATAATGAATTATATTTTAAAGAGGCCAGAACTTAGGTTGCAATATGAAAACTACGTACCACTCAAAAGAACACTGCATCCTTGAAGTTTTTTTCCGAAATGACTCGACAATTCATGTCATACTACAGAAAACCATGCCAGTAACACACAGACACATACAACTAAACCTTAAAAACACAGAAACTGAGGTCACACTTAAACTCTATATACAACAAACCTTAGGAAAATACACATCGCAAACCAGATACAGCAAAACAGTAAGACTTCTATCTAGACAGATGAGACCTACATTAACAAACTCGAAAACCTAGTACTTTCTATTTAGTACAGCACAGACTCAGATGATCAATTCCCAGTTCTAAACTTGGACTCGTCTATCTCGACTCCTTCCTCTCGTGCACGTTCTTCACCCGACTTGTCCCCAGTGCTCAGTCCGCCCTTGCGACCCATTTCCTGGTATCCTTCAGTTCCCAGCTGCTCCTTCCTCGTCTGTCCTCCCTTACTCCTCCCTAAACAATATTAAATAAAAAAAGAAGTTAATATAATTTGTGGTATTTGGTTAGTGGTGTGAAATATTGTGCAACACATGCTCGGTATTACCTTCAGCAAGGTGTTCTTGGGCCTCGAGGCTTTTTCCGCCGGTACCACCCGGCACCACCGTCTCACCTTGCTTTGCCCTAGAGTCAAGCTGGGCTCTTGCTTTCTCGGACGACATGATATTAACTGCCTGTGAAACTATGTGAACTGATGACGATAATTGCTTGCAGGATGAAGTTTATATATATAAATCAACAGGTGAAGGATTAGATGAAACGTGGTCGCTTAGGCGGCTGGTCTGAAGGACGAATTCGTGACACGTATGCTGCAAATTGACACGTGGCTTTAGATGTCGATGTTTAAATGACGCGTATTTCTGAGTCAAGGAGGAATGTTAGCCGAATTTGGTAGGAATTAAAATCAAAATTTTAATATAAATTAATGTCTACAATTAATTTTAACTATTTATTTCATAGGGTTCACAACCTTTCAATCATATGTTTCATTAATTTTTATCAAATTCTACTAAAAGTCTGAATTTAATCAACACGAAATAAGTGTTTAATAAGAACTTTCTTGGATATTTAACCCGACTCGATAGAGATCAAAATAAAATTTTTAACAAATTTTAATAAAAATTGATAAAATGTGTAGTTGAAAAATTGGGAATCCAACAAAACATGTGATTAAAATTAATTGTTGACTTTATTTTGAATTAAAATTTTAATTTTAATTTTTACCAAACAGAGCTTAATTAAAAAATTAAATTTTAATAGTTTTAATTAAAGATTGATCAAATATTCGGATTGGAAAATTGATAAGAATTGAAGTAATATGATGTCTGTAGTAAAAAGTAATTTTATCAATTTTATCTTAGATTTTTAAATTACACCAAACACGGCTTAAATGTGAAGGAAGGAGATAAAATCGCTTTTTGCTTGTGAAAGGTGGACCGTGGACGTCTGTGAAGAATAATAAAATGATTAAAGAATTTGAGATCAGTCATGAAAATTATCTACGGACAAATAATTATAGACTATTTTAAAAGTTAAAAGCAAACCATAGTATCTTTCTTCGATTTATCAATTTTAGTCTTTTAGATGAGCTATATATTTTATGTTCAATAATAATGTGTATGATCCATAGAAAATATATTTTTTCCAAGTAATTTCCTACTTTTG